>JAPDSC010139636.1:0-19848 GCA_026290005.1 Latrodectus geometricus
CCGGAAATTGTTATTTATTAGCGTTACCCGGTAAGTACTTGTGAACCAAGTCATGGAGGCGAGTAGCAATAACCACGCCACACGGCCAAAAACCCGTTGATATGGCGAGCCACATTTATCCATCATCTTAGAAGAAGAAAGTACAAAGAAATACAGAGATAGAGAGAAAAAGGAAACGTCTATACCCAAACCTGGATTTGAACGAAGGATCAACTGCCTCAATGTCAGGAACGCTAACCACTCAGCCATCGCACGGCGCCTTCCACTTGGTTAAAGTAGTTTAAAATACAGGATATCAAATATTATTCTGAATACTTTTTCAATGATCTATTTGAAAATTATCAAAATTGAATTAGTAATATATTTTTTTTTATTTTATTTTTCTTTTATTCATTAAAATGATCATATGGGACTCAGAAAAGATATTTAATATATTTTTTAATCAAAAAATTAAAGCCTCATTAGAAAAAGGCTCAGAATTTTTATATTCTCAGAAGGCTCAGAATATTTTAATTAAAAATGATTCATAATGGAAGCAATGATTTCAAAATAAAATCTAAGTAATTTAGTAATTTTGGGCTTCATTTTCTAAGTTTTAAGCAAATTTGAAAAATATTATTTTTTGTTAATGCTTTTAAAGTTATTGATTTATAAAATTGAGTTCATGCACAACAATATGTAGGCAAAAAATATGCATTTAGTTTAAAGATAGGATTATATATAATAAGTACACAAATGTAAATGTGATAAAATTTTAAATTTAACTCTGCATTGAGAGTGTAAGTAATACTGACAATGTTTTTGTGATTTATAACACTATGTACAGATTAGATTAAATTACTTAGTATCATAATCCGGTATTTGATTTATTGTTTTGGAAATGAGATCATATTTGATCGCAATAATGAATCAAAAGTTAATTTAGAAGTCGAACTAAATGAAATATCTAAGATAATTAAGCGGAACATTGTCAGTAATTCGGCGGTTTGGTATAAAGCAAAATGAAGTTGATTGGATTTAGCCTTGCTGAAAAGAAAGTAAATTAGATAATAAATTAGATGCATTAGCATATCCTTTCTTTTATTTGAAAGAACGTTGATACAGAAATTCAGTTAATTCCAGTGTCATTATTAAATGCTATTAAGTACTCCTTTGATGTAATTTTTCATATACAATAAAAAGTAATGAATTACTTTTAATATATGAGTTTTGTTGAAGATCATAAATTTTCATTTTATACAACTTTTCGTATTAATTTTTAAAATATTTTGAAGACACATTTGTTTTTGATAAGACAATTTATTTTTACACATGCAAAATATATTTTAAAATTAATAATAAATGATTTTAACACAAAAGAGTTTTTATTCAATTTAATGCATATTATATGATACACCGGTTATATATTCACTGGTAAGCTTTTACATTTAGCAATACAAAAACTTCATATTAAGATGTAACATTTTTATTATATTTAAAATTAGCAGTTTTTCTAAATTATATTACAAGCACCATTTTTTTTTTTCGAGTATCATCCAGGCTGGCAAATTGGGTCACTTAATTTGGTATAATAACCATAATTTGGCGTGGAGAGTCTGACTTCCACATTACACCTATGCCCATTTAAAAACGGTAGGCAATCATTCATACTTCATTCATACAAGGAAAATACATAGACATGAGAGAGAGAAGGAGAAAGTACATTCATGCCCGAACCAGGATTCAAATCCAGTACCTCCCTACCCGCAGTCAGGCACGTTGATCACTAGACAGGGTTGGCGACATAAACACGAATTATTAGTTATGTACATATAAAGTTTAAATGTGTATGTTTAATGAAATATTTACATATATAAATACATACAAGTATATATTTTTCCATACAAAGATGCAATATTTAATAAAAATATATATACAGAAACACATATTCTCTTGACACATAATATAATTATGTAAACTATTATGAAATTTCAAATTAGCATTTAACAGTGTATATATTTATCTAGATTAACATAAATTTTAAATATTTTCAGAGAACTATGAATAAAATAATATGTAAGGAATATCATATATATTTCATTAAAAACACACTCAAGAGACATAATGGTATGCATTTTTTTCAACTTACCTATTAAAGAAACATTTAGGATACAGCTTTATATTTATATGCTTATTTTTATAAATTATGATAAAGATGGAATATTGCTCAACATTGAGGAAATCTTTTGATGCTGTAATTTATACTGAAACGTAATTAACTAAAATTGATTAGATAGCATCGAATATGTAACATGTGAATACAATACTTTTAATTAGGTGCTATATGGGCACGTGTGTCTTTATATATTTATAGATAAAAATAACATATGATAGAAAAAATTAAAATTTTATAAAATAAATAACGGTGAGTTTAATAACTAGTAGAACAAATGATTGCATAGTTGGACAACAATGATTGTAAAGATTTGTAAATTTTTAAAAATGTTCATAAATATCTAAATAATTTAGTTTCCATTTTCAAATTAAAAACCATTTACCTCTAATAATTATTTTTATATATATTGTTTCAATTACAATTTATGAATAATAAAAAGAAAAAAAACTGGAAAATGAAAATTATTTTATTTTTAAGAATCTCATTTATCAACTTTCAGTGGAAGAAAAGATGGATAATTTTTATCTTCCAGAAATCAGAAAGGAGTAGTTTTCACAGATTTTTTTAACTACAATGCATTCGGAATTAAGTAAAATATAACAATAATGACTGCGTTAATGTATTATATTTAATTTATTTGTTTTCTAATCTGAACTATAGCATAGAATTTAAGAGTATAAGAAACACACAATATAAAACTTCCATGAACTAAATGATTTAGGTTTTTGTTTTAGTAGGTTTAATTTGCATATTTAAAAGCTTAAGATAAGATATCTTTGATAGATTTAAAATGTTCAAACTTTTGTTAAGACTTTTGAATTCCAGTAGACAGTAAAGGTCTCCCAACTTCAAAGCATTTTATCCTTCATTTATTTATATTTCATACTATTTCCTATTTCAATTATATATGTACAGAATTGAGATCCTTTAGAAACAGATAACATGCTTTTATATTGACCACAGATAATATATAAGATGTTTTATCAGTACAAAGTGGAAATAAAAAATTGATTGTAAAGGCAACAAATATCTTTTGAAAATATCATAAACGTATTTTCAAAAAAATTTAAAGCCACAATTCATAAGCAATCTGTATCCAAAACAACTATTCTGGAATTTATAGTAACTGTCATTTATGTCTTTATTTCGGGTTTTATTATTAAATAATGAATAGCGTGTGCATATAATATTGCTCACGTAGCTTCAGGACAATGTGGCATTTGGTTACACACTGTGGTTGTTGTATTTGGTCGAGCTAGTCATTCTAAGCGATTTGCAAAATGTGTCTTATATCTGAAGAACTGGTTGGACCTAATATTTTCTGTATCATTCAAATCGTGTACATGATCACCTACATGCAGCATGAATTATCTTGTCATATATAACATTTGGTAAAACTTGAATAAAGGATACCGTTTTGAGCATATAAACACAATAATTGAATGGATATTGTTAAAAGTACTCTATTGGGAACTAGATTTAAATTCTGCATGCATATAAACACATATACTAGTAATTTGGGTTTCCAAAACGATGTGGATTGCACATCATTGATGTTGGTTTTTCCGATCTGACTAAGTACAGAAAGTCATACGAAAACACGACATTGAAAATCTATTGCTTCTAGACCCTGTGTATAACGTGGCATTAAGAGTAGGAAAAGTCATGACAATAAAAACTGACAATCTATATTTCCATAAACGACGTCCATTTTTATTTCTATTACAATCTATAATTTCAGACTGACTATTGCAGTCCATCTCGTCTAGTGGATAATGTGCCTGACTGTTGATATGGAGGTTCTGGGTTCAAAACCAAGTTTGGTCATAGATATACTTTCTCTATCTAAAGTATTTTTCCTGTCCTTGTATGAAGGAAGTATGAATGGTTACTATAAACGGGTACCTATGGTATGAGTGCAGTCTGAGGAAATTTGACTCCAAATTAAATTATGGTTTAGTGCGAAAAGTGGAGCAGCGCACCCCATATTGCCAGCCTGGATGAATCTCGATAAAAAAAAATTCCCATAAATCCCAAATTTATCCCATTATTAATTAAATTCTATTTTTTTAAGTGTCATTAAAATAAGTATTGATATATCTAATGCAAATCGTGTCAGTATCCTGTTCTTTCCTAATTTTTGTACGGCATTACTTGAAAAAAATGAATCCACATGATTATTTAATTCATTAAATATCTTTGTTGAATTCAAAAATAACTTAATGCTGAGTATCCAAAATAGATTATAGTAACACTTTCATAAAAACTTTAAAATGGATACAAGCACTTTTTGAAGCTAGAATTCCGGATGTTTCTAAAGTTAGTCCTCAATGTGTCATGATCAAGATTGTATTGGTTTGTAAATCAGGAACCATGGAAACAGTTAAGTAAACCAACAAACGAGCTATGTTCTCAAGGGGATAATTACGATAATTGTTTTAAAGAAACAGAATATCTTTCCTTAATATTGGAAAACTCAATTTCTAGTGAGATTCCGATACTTTAAGCGATCAGTAATTTTCAAAGCTGAGCTTAAATTCTATAGAATCTGACACCATCATCCTCAAATGAGCTTAAAGCTGTTGTTTTGAAAGTGAATGCGCAGATAATTTATTTCACTTTATGGAATGTAAATAAATAAAAGAAACTGAGTCGAGAGAGAGACACATTTTATTTGAACACGTTCACAGTACAACATTTTGTGATTGAAATTAGAGTTAATGTATAACTGTCTTTAAATTTAGAAACATATTTATAATAACAGTTAAAACATTGGAATACACTAAATAACGCCAAGATTAAATATATAAAATCAATAAATATTATCATAAATAATTTTCATCAAAAATTCATTGCTTTAAACAGGTAAATTTTCATGCAAAATTTTAATTTCCTTGAAATTTTTCTAGATGTTTTTGAAAATTCACAGATATGCTTAAGAAAATATGTATTAGCTTATTTTATGAAAATTTCATTTAATTTATGAAATAATGATTACATATATATAGCAATCTGTTCAAGTTAACAATTATTAAAGCATATTTTTGAATTAAAATAAAAATTTAACTCATTTTTCATTGGTTAGAAGTCATAAAGTAATTGAACTTAACATCACATCATGTTAGAAAATATTTGATTAAAAGTGATTAAAAGTTGTGGCTGTGTCCTCAAATTATATATTAATATTACTATGTCTTCATAATTTTTATAATAATGTCTTATACATTTTTTATAAAATAATTTCTTTATAATTTATCTCTTGAGTTATTTTCTAATTATGTCTTTTGAATTTTAACTATAGGTTGAGAACAAGTTCTTAATAATTGTATACATTTGACAAGCCGTGATGGCCTAGTTCTTGGGTAGTCGTTATAGGAAGGTGGCAAGTTCGAATCCCGGCTTATCCGAAGACCCGTCATACTCACTAATGGTGACTGGTGGCACGTAAATTATGTCGTTGTAGCCATGTCCTCCATGTTCCAATTCCGAATTAATGCCTCTGGGGGTGTAAAGGAGCCGGCCTTGGGTTTTTTCTAGTTTCTAACTTTAAATAGGAAGATCCAAATGGTGCTGCCATGTAGGAACCAAAGTCCTACACCAAACCTCGTAGGGAGGTCCTCTTTTCAAAAACTGAAAACGTTCTTTCTGACTTCATTCGCCCAGTCTCTGACGGTGGGCTTGGCTTCGTGAAGTATCATATATAACAACAACATATAAATTAGACCTAACAATTTCAAAATATGGTATTTTTATTAATCACAAAGTATCAAACAGTATTTAATTGAAGAAAATTAGCAAAGGAAAAATCCTCTCACAAAGACTTATAAACATGTTTTCTTTTACAAATTGTTTTTATCTTTTATGTTTCCCGAATAGTTTTTGCTTGTTACTCACTTTTTTAAATATCTTTTCAACATTCAAAACAAACATGTTTCAATACCGTTCAAATTATTTTACTAAAATCTTACTTTTTATAAAACTTTTTGAATTTGAATGAATATTCTTAACGATGTTTGATTGGTTCACTATCAATAATAATCGTCAAAAATATATTTTTTTGAATAGATATTTCATTTTCCTTATCTTCATCATCCTACAAAAATATGACATCATTACTACTTGTTACATATTTCTTAAAAATATAGTTGTAAATAAATAATTTCTATTTTGTGATAGACTTCTAGAATCTAGAGCTCATTTTTGTTATGTAAAATCTAATTTATTTTTAAAATAGTTTTATTTTACTTTTGAAATTTTGAAGTTACATTTGAGGTTAATTTTGCTGTTTTTAATAATTTTTGTTGATGCACATACCCGAGTTTAGCGGAGCTAAATCAAGTGCATGAAATTGTTGACCCTGAATAATTCCAAAACTGAAAGTGAATTGTCAGTAAGGTCCTGTCTGGAAAGGTCCAAACAAGCAAAAATGTTTTTAGGGAAAGCAACCTTGGTGCAGACTTTTGACAAAAACATTTGGTGCAGACTTCAAATTGATTAGATCTCCAGAGAGTTTCATATTTGTTAAGTTTTGTTTAAGTAATTTTATATTTCATTAAATGATGGAAACTGAAAAAATGTAAGGGTGATTTTAAAAAAGGAATGCAAATAACATTTCAATATTGCATATTTACTGATGATATTAAAAGATATATAATTAAAATTCAGAAATTAATTAAAAAAGTGGAATAATACAAAAATTGAGTTCAAGATAATTGTCAAAATTGAATTTTTATTTGATGAGTAAAAAAAAAGCAATCAGTGGTAATTTGAATCTTTAAACTTAAACGTTTATCATTTCTTTGAATAATTTATATGCGTATAAGGGTGACATTAACATTATAAAATATTACATTAAAAGTAATAATATTCAGTTTCAGAAACAAGGTGTTCATAAAAGACTTCAATAAGAATTCATGAATAAATTTTTTTAATAATAATTTCCTCAAAAGAAAAATTGTATGGATAATCATGAAGTTAGATTACATGTAAATTAAGAGGAACTATGTATACATTTTCTAAAGTTAAATTTGCAATAAAGAGAATTTTCTGTAAAACTTGTGCAAAATATGAAATGAAATTGCCTACCTTTTTGCAAGAATTTTAATGATTTTTTTAATGAGTAAATACTCTTTAAAATGAAAATACGATTGCAAGTAAACTTAAATTAATCAAATATTAATAGTGTTTTATATTTTTGTTTAATTACTTTAAATCAATGTTGTGGACTATGAAACACGTAAAAATAAAGGACATTCATATATTGTGAGAAAAGTGATTGCTATTCTATATGTGCATTTGTTAAAATAAAAATTTAAGTATTGAATTTAATTCTTATTACTTAAAAAATAAACAAGCAACTCTTATATGAAATCGATGCAACTCTTACCTTAGATTTGTCATCGACCAAATTTTAATGCATCATAAAAATATTAAAATTTAGGTATTTTTCTTTTAGATTTATTTTTACTTTATTCCATTAGTTAAAAAAGTAATTTTTCTTAATTAAAAGTTGAAGTTTCTACATTTATGATCATATGCATATAACAAATACATTAAAATAACTTGTAGATGTTCTCTATGGGCTACACTTAAAAAGTAAAACATCTTGCGAAAGAAAAAAATATTACATGAGACACATATTAATTTTTATAAGACTTGTTACATAATTTTTGAGAAAATTTAGTTATTAATATTCATTAAATTAAACAGTAAATTTTATGCTGAGAGCTCTAGAAGAAGCTCAAATATAAGGAATGATTAAAATTAAATAATTGAAAAATATTATAAATTTCTAGATAGACGTTAAAAAAATAAGAAATTCATATTTGCTAAGTTATGATATTGTTAACGATTGCATGGGGCGATAAATTAGAGAAATGTATGAAAAAAATTTATTTGTTACTTGTTTATTTTATATTATCCTTGTCTAGCGACTGATAGACAATGTTCATGAGATTGTTAACCCTTAAAAAGTCTAAAAACATTAAAATGTTTCCAATGAAGTCGCTGGATAGTTGAAGACAGACCAAAATGTGCTTAAGGGAAGCATTTTCGCTGAATTTTCTGACCCCTGTAGAAACAAAACCCCCTCAAGTGGGTATAGGTAAATCTGGTAACAGCAGTCTGACCTTCTCAGTTACAAGGGATTCTTTGCTAACCATCAGACGTACACCATTCTCTTTTTGGAGGGATTTACCATTTAATTTTGATAAAATTCTTCCTGATTGAAAATATTTCATAAAATGTCTAGATAGGGGTTGGGTCTAATCAGTTATTTTTTCTTCAACAATTTTTACGGTTGCTTGCCCAAATATGTGTATCATGCCCAAATATGCATATTATGCCTAAAATAAAAAACATTTTACACTTTAAATGCTTTATTTAGAAATAACAAACTAAATTCAACATTTATCAACGGATATATTTTTCAACTGAAACTAAAATGGCAAAATATTTTTTATTGAATTTTTTTAAAAGTAAATACATTTACTTATGCCAATGTGATTACGATTTTGCATAAAAAATGTTCCTAAATATAATATTCTTATCTATATCTATTACAAACGTGTTCTCTCTCGTGCACATATTAATTAACATTTTCTGATAAATTGATAGATTTGAAAGTTATTAAAAATAACATTTACTTCGTTTTAACTTTAAGAGGACATTTTTATCACTGGGTTAATTTATATACTACTTATATAATTTTGACACAACATAAATTTATTAAGCAATATATACAATATAAAATGGATTGAATTATAACAAAATCGAGAAATTAAACGCCTCTTTTGACTAAACCTATTATCAGTGAAATTTAACATACATAGCAAAATATTTTGACTGAATTTACAATTTAATAAATTAAATTATTAAGATAATATCAGGTTCATTTGTAATTATTTCAATATATCAGTTTGTTCAATTACTACCGAGAAGAGATTTAATAAAATTAATTAACGAATTCAAGATTTTTTTAAATTTGTGTGATGGGTGCATGAAACATCATCATTTTGTTGAGCTATATCTTTATTTTTTAATATAAATTAGCGGTTGAAGTTTTATACCATGTGCAATGAGAAATTATATCATTATGCACACACTTTATTTAGTATTGTGAAGAATGGCAATATAGGGAACTAAAAATTGGTATTTTATATGCAGTTAAAGATATTATGAAAATAATGAAATTATTTATTCATAAAAATCATGTAGTTAGTTAAAAAAAAACAAAAAATACTTTTTTGTAGATATAGAGGATTTGTAATTCCAAATTGAGAATTTAGTTTATTTAAAATCATTAAAGTTTATTTATAATTAACAATATTGAAAATAGATTAATTGCATTTTTAATGACCACTATTAAAACTTATTATATGTATTTAGATTATAAACAAGATAATTTTATGTAAAAATAAAAATTAGGAATAAGTGTATAATTTTTTCTCGGGCCGCAAATGTTTGTTTCATTTATAAAATTCAGAGTGACTATATAATCCTATTTGCATAATTTCTTACTATAAAAGAATTTATGAGAAAGCATTTTTCTAACAGAAGAAATTCATAACATTTTCGATGCGTTTTTTAGTATTACTTCTTATACCTTTACTTTTCTCTATACCACTATAAAAAATAAAAGTCTGTAAAAAAAAGTTCGATGAATTTAGAGATATATTAAGGCAGTAGTAGTAATATTTATGGCTTTTTCTCAATATTAACTATCCCTACTTAAGCGAACTACAGTAAAATTAATCAGAGATAACAAGGAATAACTCATTGACAGCCAAGGAAAACGTTGATTTTTAACATATTTTCTAAGTTTTCTGAAATAGATTTATTCTTAAATTCATTAAGCATTAAATTTATCCATTTATAAACTAATATTGATACATTTTCTTACTTTCTAACTAAATTTTTCTTGATTCTCGTTAAATAGTTTTCATTAGAAGGAAAATATTTCTTCAAAGCATTGATTGCTTCCCATATCAAATTTTCTGAGAAACTTGTACATAAAAAATGACAGCATTAAAAATGTATCATAAAGTACCTTACTATAAACTCAAAAAATTGATACTTTTGAAATTTTTAAGATATTGAAAACATTATGTATATATTTTCAACATTTAAAGAAAATATTAATTTTACTTTTTTAAGTATAGATTTTGGTCATTAATATTATTATCTATTTATAGTTTGAAGAATACTGAAATAGTATAAGGAATTGTTACTATCCAAGAAAGGAATTTTTTTAGCTGAATGCAACGATAAATACTTCGTAGTGACAGTTGTCTGTGGGGAGCTTACTTTTGAGAAAACACCATCACTCTTGATTTATTATAGTACGTGATCTTGTCGTAAACATGTAATGGAATTTTTTGTTTGTCAATACTGTACTGTAGTTATAAGGAAAACGATCAAATTGACACAGTTGCCTAAAACAGGTGAACGTTTCTGGCGTTAGAAAAAAAAACGTAATCATTATAAATCGTTATTACGTGCTCATATCTTGCATAAGATTAAAATGTAATAATATTTATTTGAAAAGTATATAGCATGAAATAAATTGGCATTTGAAATGTATATAACAAAACAATAAATATACAATAGTGTATACAATTTTATTATAATAATTATAAATAATATATGATATATTATAAAAACGTAAATTGAAAATTAAAAAAAAAAACTCAGATTATTTTAATGAAATGTTTTATATTATTCCCAAAAATTGTACCAAATTTACATCCTCTATTTTTTTAGTCTCTACAGCAATTTAATAAATTATAATATATATAACGCCTTTAACTAATTACTTTTAATTCTAAGTAATACCTAAAATTCATTCACAACAAATGCAAGCGGTTACTATAAATCTTGCATGGAAACCTAAGATACTTTTGTATCTTAATTTTCTGCATTGTGGTAAAAATTTTTATGGTATTTTACAAGATGTATTTAAGCGATTTGAATTGAAAGAACTTAAAAATAAAATAATCAGTTATGTTTTTTTTATAAACAAATAACCGAAGTTGTAGTTGATTAAAAACTATAAACTGATTCATGAATGTAACTGAAAAATAAATTTTGTTTCTATTTGTATATTTTACATTTATCTATTTCATTACTTGTTTGCATATTTACTATTTGTATATTTTACTATTTGTCATTGAACATTATCATTAAAAATCAATATCGTGTAAAATATTTGCTTAAAATATGTAACTGAAAGAATAGATTAAGATATGAACATATAAAGGCATGAAGGTAACTGAAAAATATATTTTCTTACTATTTGTCATTGAACATTAGCATTAAAACGTGGAAAATATTTGTTTCTTTTTTATAAACAAATAAATGAGGTAATAATTGATTAAAAATTAGGAACTAAGGCATGAATATAACTGAAAAAAATATACTCTTATTATTTGTATATTTTTGTTTACTTGCTATTTTTAAACGTGTAAAATTTTGTTTTCTTTTATAAACAAATAAATGAGGTAGTAATTGATTAAAAATTAGAAACTGAGGCAAGAATGTAACAAAAAATATATATTTTCTTACCACTTGCATCTTTTACAATTTGTAAATTTTGGTATTTGTCTATTTTACAATCTGTTTGTATATTTATTCTTTGTATGTTTTACAATTTGCCATTGAAAATCAGCATTAAGGCGCCTAAAATATTTACTTTAAATATGTAACTAAATATATATATTATGACTTGAGCTTATGAAGACATAAATGTAACTGGAAAATATATTTTCTGATTATTTGTATATTGCAATATCTGACTGTAAATTTACTGTTTGTCATTGAACATTTGCATTAAGGAGCATAAAATATTTGTTTAAAATATCCTACTTGCATGAGAACGTATAAACGATAGTTATGAATGTTATTTATACTTTTGCAACCACTTTTAAAATAAATTGCATATTGATGCTATACTGTCACAATAGGAAAAACAAGTTTTTTTTTTATTTTTTTATTTTTTATTTTTTTATTTATTTATTTTTTTAAGGAGCATGTTCCCTACAAAATCTAATCTAACCTAAAATTTGCTCTTCAAAACCACATAGATACGTAAATCCAAGGTCTTTCAATGCAATGATATTTCTTATTCTCTAAGGTTATTCATCTTATTCTCTACATTTTATATGACATTATTCTATAGAAGGATCTAATTACCTAGCTGGAATATCGGGGTTATTTATTATAATATATTTTAAAATACTAGGATACATTTTCGAGATAACGATTCAAGAGGCATGTACCTGCTTTTTTAGGTGTCCCCAGTCAGATAAGGTGAAATTGAAGAGAATATTTCGAAACCCTCATACCCGATTATTTGGTTTCCGAATTCCTTGACAAGGTACTTCTTCACTGAAAATATCTTCTGCAGAAGAGCTCCGTTATATTAAAACCATACATTACTAAGATTAAACACCAGTAGGTTCACCACAAAATTGGGCTATATGTTCAGTAGCAGTTGCTAATGCCATGCACCTATTAAGGTGGAATATAGGACCAATCAACTTGTCACTGTAAATTGTACTAGGTGATCATTTGTATAGTGGGGAAACCTACTGTAGAATCACTATACTAGTGGTCACCGAATCAACTACATCAGATTAGGTGGATGTGGAAGCCATACTCTTCAAAGCCGTCATATCCAATTATTTGCTTCCCAAATTCCATGACAAACTTCACTGAAGATGTCTTGTGATCAGAACCTTCGTTATATTGAAACCATACACTCCCTAGATTAGACACCAGCAGGTGTTAAAAGCGAAATCAGGCATTGCATTCTGCAGCTGTTGTAAATAAAATGCATTTGTTAAGGTACTATAGTGAAATATTGGACTGATCAACTGATTACTATATATTGCATTGTAATCATTGGTATAGTGAGAAAAACCACTACTCAACATAAATTTATTATTACCTACCAATGGTCACCAAATAAACTCTTATGGTGTCAAATAACAAATCATATTTCTTTGTTAAACAAAAACAACTAACAAATTCGGATTTATTGTAAGCCTTATGTTCCTTAATATATTTCATATAAATAATTTAAAACAATACCTAAGTGATTTTGAATTAATCAATTATTTTGATTTATTAATAATTTTACAGAACATTAACATAACGATTTTTTACTAACAAAAACGCATTTTTATAATATTAACTGCTATAGATTCATCCAAATTACAATATTATAAGGAAACATTTTTTTTACTGTATTAAATATTAAAGTTTTAAGGAATCCAATTATGAAAAATTCTTAGATTAAATTTTTAATTTACTCCTAAATTCTAAAATAAGAAACACGTTAATGTTAATTTTCATTTTGTGCATAATGATGCATAAAGAAAGAAAAACTGAACTGGAAATAAATAAGATAAATTAAAAAAAATATCAAAATGTAGACTTTTAATCAATAGTAGTTATATGTAAGAAACAATTTCAATATCCCTAACTAAAGGAAAATATATTTAAAGTTAAGAAAATTTAAAAATATTTTTAATTAAATTTTTCACATTTTTGCTTAGTTTTAAAGAGAAAGCTAGTTTTCCCAGTTTTCATGTTAAATAGTTTGTATCAAGTTTGCAGATTATATAAAGTAGTTTAAGCTAATTTAAATAAAAATAGAGAAAAAAGAAAGAATCACTAAAGAAAAGATATTTTGAACATTTCGAAATTGTGCAAAAGGCATTATTTTAACACTATCTTATTTTCTCAAATTAATTATTTATTTTGAATTGTAACTTATTAGCTTATATTATTAATTATATTGATTTACATTTTAACTAAAATATATACTTTAATAATTTATTTAAAAATAATTATAACGCTAAAATATAAGATGCAATTTACTGACTAAAGTTTATTTACATAAATTTTGTCAAAATTTTTCTGTTATGGAAGTCTAAAAATATTTTTATTTGTTACTATTTTAATCAATATATTTCTCCCTCTGAAAATTCCAAGTAAAGATAAAGAAACCTTTCTTTGTCATACAAGAGAGAGAATTTTTGATATCAATTGAAGTAGCATTAAATTATACTGGCATAATCAAGTGTTCCACTATCTTTACAGTACAAAAAAGATGACTGACTCTTCATGATTAATACTGCTTGGCACTGAGAAATGCTTACAATAATTGATTAGGAACAAATTCGTCTAAAGGTAGCAGAAAAATATAGACACTGAATATAAATTTTAAACAAATTGAGTGCAATAAAAAAATTTAAAAAAAATCAATTTTCTTTTTAACATACTATTATATTAATCACAAAAGTTTAAACATTTAAAACATTTAGAAAAATATACAAAATATTTAAAATAATAAGTGCAATTTTTAACAATTTAGTCCCATTCAACTGTTTGTTGGATAAATTAAAAAATAAAAATACAACGTTACAAATGTGAATCTGGATTCATAATTTAAATATATTTTTCAAATTTAAAGTCATTTATTAAATTAAAAGTTGTTACAATGCTTATATTTCTATACAAGATAAGCATAGTTCACAGAAAATTGTGGCTTAAAATTTTATATTAAATAACTACTTTAGGAATGGTATATAATCCTCAAAATGTTTTATGAAAAGATCATGCTAGAAGGAAATTCATTCAGGGTTTGGTGAATTATTATTCTACGTGTATGATGTAACGTACTAGAAAAACATGATTAATTTAAGTCTCCATTTCTCACGTCATCTCCTTTAAGAATCATTATTTAAAATAGAGACACCTGAATAGTACTGGCTAGGTAACGCAAGTTTACAAATTATATTTTCTGTCAAATGTGACGCAGATGCATATATAAAATATAGTCCGTTATCAAAATAATGGAAAGATCAGATATTTATAGGAAAATCGTTATTAGTATGGTGTATAACAGCACTCACAAGTATTATAAGTATATTTATATAAATGCTAAATAGTGTTGAGAGGAAAAGCGTGTCCTTCTAATATTGTGAATTTTTTAGGAAATATGAAAGTGGAGGATATAAATTCTGTATTGAACGCTCTAAAATAGACCACAGAAATTCAATTATATTGAGGTTGGGTAACTGCGAGGGTTGAAGTGGATGATTATTTTCAATTTCGTTTTCTCATATTATGATTGGACAAGTCAAGAGCATTAATGCGTGCATTATCTTTCTGGAAAATTCCATGTCTTGCAAAAAAACTGAGTTTGCATCATAGAATGAACAAAAATAGCAAGCATTTTTCAATGCATCTTCCCAACGATTCTTCTTTTCAGGGTTAAGAATGGTTCAGCAGACAACTATAACACGTCTCTCTTTATCACGAAACATCCATATCTTTGCTTGACAATTGAAAGGAAACAATCACGATAATATGTTTGTAAAAGTGTCCTACAACCATCAACAGTGCTGTTACAAAGGAAAAATGTGAAAATCGATTGATTTTAACCATGTTATTTTTTCCAATTAAGGACCAATTTGGTTTTGAGTTATAGACAACAATTGGTATTAACATATGTGACAAGTGGCTTGGATTTGCTGCTCTACCATAAAAGTTCTGGTTCATAAAGTTGCTTTCTAAAAGTCATCATTGACACTGAAGAGTCCAAATATTGACTGAAGGCTAAGATTATTTTTGATGCAGTTATTTGATTTTAAAAGTTACAACCCGCTTCTATGTTAATTGGTTTCTTTTACTGAGTTTCTCTTTCCATCCAATATTTTAATTTGTCTAGCTTGACTGTCTACCAAGCGTGCATGTTGTGAAGACATTAGACACTTGTTTTCTGGAAACTTTAAAAGTTGCGATGTTTCGTTCACACTTACTTCAGGTAGACAAGAACCTGAATATATCTATACACGCATTGAAAAATTAAATTTTTAACCATAAAAAATACATTTATAAAATCTTGATTTACATTATTTCAGATATGTTCAACTGGATGTAATCTGGTACACTACATTCTATTCTACGATCAATTGCACGATTTATAGCACACTAGACGAAATTTATTTTAAAATTGGTAAAAAAGAACAAGAAAATATCATTTATTTTCTGGAATTGATCAGAAGGAAGTAGTAACCATTTTATCAATAATAGTTAATCTGTACAGCATTATTCGAAATTTTCATGAAATATAATTAGTGTTTCCAACTTTTTTCTTAACTTTAATAAATTCTCGAATTAAATTAAATCATTTAATGTATTCTTAGGTTTAAATGCTTAAAATAAATTAGTTTTTGCTAAACGTAAACATATGTTTTCCTTATAAAATTAATATATATATATATTTTTTTTTATTATTGGAAGATTGTTTTGAAATGAAATTTGGCTTGAAGATAAATAATTTAAAATCATAAAACAGTTTAGGATACCTTTAATTGAAAAAAAAATTAAAAATAGAAGATACATCCATATAATATTTAAGTTTGCCGCTTACTAATTTGTTAATATTAATAAACATAAATGTAATAAGATATCCTTAAACTTCAGCAATTTATAGTTAACATATGTTTAAGTAAATCGCAGATGGACTTTCAAATCTGTGTTATTTTTTTCTTAGTAAAATGTTGGTTCTTATTAAATTTTCAAGATACACACGCAGTGATTTATTTTTTATATAAAAACTATATTGTTTCATATATATTTTACTTTTTTATTTTAAATTAACAAATTTTTGATTGTATAAAATTTGATAGAAAAAAATATTTAGTAATTAATATTAAACTAAATACCGTATTCCTTTTTCTATAGATAAGATTTACTAATGTTTTCTAGATTTATTAAGAGATAAAAAGTCAGAGTTAATGTTTTATTTTTGAGCTAATAAAACTTGTTCAGTTGCTTTAAATATTTCATAAGAATGCATGAATTATTTTATTCAAATAAAAAATGTAAATATTAGAAAATCATGTGTTCTATTCACTGCCAGTAATTATTTACCAAAATTCTGTTTTAGACATTTAAATACTATTTTAATTTCACAGTTTGCATAATTGCTTGCTACATTTATATTAATGAAATTTCAAATAAAATTACTAAGGAAAAATTAGTTTTTTTATTTGATGAATAATGTAATTTCTTATTTTACCAAGCAAATTCCGCCTTTAATTCGATGCTTTATTTTGTATAAAAGAATGAATGAAAAATCTAACATTCATTTAATGCCTCTAGCACGAGCGTATTTTTTATATTTTTAAACACAATTTATTTGATGAATTCTCTGAAAAATGTCTTTTGTGATATATATATTCATGAATATCTATATCTATGCTATACTTTTGAATATATCATGAAACTCTATTGTTTAAAAATATGTCTGCAACAATCTATAAGTGCAGTTAAAAAGTATGTTTCGTTTTCTTTAGCTTCATGTCTGAAAAGAATATTTTCGTATATATGAATGTATGTATGTTTTATATTCTTCAGATATCGTGACGTTTGTATAATTTTTCACTATACATATATATATTTGAACAGTAATGTTTACTTGAAGAACACTTTGGCAATGTGCCTAAGTGGCTTGCAAAATAGTCAAAGCAGATTTTTTTAAAAGACATTCAGCCAACATTTTTTTAAAAATGGTATCACTCAAAAGAAAGTTTAATATTATTTTCAATGTTATCTTTTCTCCTACATAAATTTGAGATAAAAAGTTTACACATAACACTTTACACCTAAGAGTGTCGTTGATAAGAAAGAAAATATTTTTTATACTATTTTTTATAAATAATATGGTTGAAATAACTTCCTTACAGTCAGTTTAACTCAACTGCATATGACTTTCCTAAAAAAAATCAAATAAATATTAAGTTATGCCAGGAAAAATTTTAAAATAACATGTGTTTTTTTAAAAAAAAGTTTAATGTCTTGTTCTTAGGATTAAAGCACATTTTATTTTATATAACATTAAATTAGTGTAAATTGCCGTCCAAGAATTCCAATTTTGTTGGATAGAAAAATGCTTCATGTTATACTTGAATTCACAATTGGTATAATGGTAAAAATTTACTGTACGATCGCTATTGTCGACTTTTTCAGAAAAAATAGCCAAAAATCTCACCAACTTCGTGAATCTGCACAAGCGAGGTCTGAAAATAAACAGAATATTCCATTTTTTTTTATCAGAATCCAACATTTTTCATTGGTCGGAATCTCATATCAATGATTGCTCAGAATTGGTTGGTTTGCTAGAAAATGTTATTTATCGCCAATTTTGGAAAATCGAGACAAGAGCGACCGTACAGTAAAACTGAGCTAATATAATTATCTTAAACATATTCGTTAAAGAATATTTGATCATTAAAATCAATAATTGTTTCGCTTTTTGGTCAAGAAAGTGTCATAGGAAAATTTAATAAAACACATTAGTAACCAAAAATTAAAGAAGAAATAAATAAAATAGTGATAACTCTCCCACAAAAGCCAATTTAATTTAAGAATTTAAATAAATGTAAGGGGCTGAATTATATGACATTAGGCAAAAAAAAAAAAGTGGAGCTGCTGTATGAATGTATTATTTGCGAGTTGCATAAAAGTGGATGTTTCAGAGCGAGACGGCAATTGTCAGTGCTTGTGTGAGACTAGGAATTTTATAATGAAATTGTGACAATGACATCCGGTTATCATTTGACCAAACAACTTCGATTGAGAGCTATCGGAAGGTCAAAGGCAGGAGAAAGTCAGATTGAAGTGGTTACATGGCTGTTGAAAATATTATTGACTAAACTCTGCTAAGCACTTCTTGATTTAGTCAGATTTATACACTCGTCTTAATACATCGAGTCCTTAATTTTATTAAAAATACGTCGAGTCCTTATATCTATTTACTTCAATTTTGATATAGTTGTATTTTCTTCTTATAATACTCTTCGGCGGAATAACAAGATTATTTTTAGACCTTTGTCTTTCGTGTTAGTCAGAAAAAGATGTCTGTTTTTCATAGCTGACCAGCTCCCTCCTGATGAAGACGTAGTCCCTACGCTTTTTCTTTAATTATATTATATTAGATTGTTTTTCTTGATTTTTTCCTGATTTTGTCTTATTGATATTAAATTGTATAGTTTATTCTTTGTTTTATTTTTATCCATTAAATATATCCATTAATTCTAAAAAAAAACTAAAATAAATCTTGTAATTAAATAAAATGAATGATCAAATAAAGTATCAAGCAATATTTTAAGCAAATTGTATGTGCCTCTTAGAACCATGCTTACTTGTATTAAGCTTAATTTAATATGTTTGTTAAAATTATATAATTTCTTAACTAGCAGACATAAATCATCATTTAGTTACAGAATCTCAATAAATATATAACAAAATTACGGGTACCACAAAATATTCAAATTTACTAGATTGCCAATTTTATTAATCTGGTAAAGCGGGTAGAAATAAAAATGTTTTTTTTTTTTTTTTTTTTTTTTTTTTTTTTTTTTTTTTTAACAAAACAAGAACATGTTCCTACTATGAGACAGTTATCAAAATATTGAATTCTCTATGAAAGTTTAATTGCAATGTTTTATTTGATCAGGAAATACATTTGTTTTTTCATCTCACTTAACATAAATAAATAACCTTAAATTATTTATTATGATTATCTACAAAAATATTTATCTATAGTTTGAGGGGTTATTAATATGTTAAATCAGAAATAAATTTCAAGAAATATGGATAAATTATATGTATATATATAT
>JAPDSC010139636.1:31549-58347 GCA_026290005.1 Latrodectus geometricus
ATATATATATATATATATATATATATATATATATATATATATATATATATATTCTTTCTCTCGATAACAGCATTACTTAACATAAGTGGTGGTTAAATGTAAGTGCTTGAAGTCTCTTCCAAGTAAAATTATTATGAGATATATAGGTGAGGTCTCTGTTGCTTTTGACTTATTCCTAATTATTAAATAAAGGTAAACAACTTTTGAAGTAACTATAGAACACAAATGCAGGCCGATGGCTGAGTAGTTAGCATTTCAGACTCCTTGGCTGTTGGTTACGAGCTCGAGTCCCGGTTCAAGCATGGATGTTTCCTTTCTCTCTTTCTCTGTGTTTCTTTGTCTTTCCTTGTTCTGAGATAATAGATGAATGTCGCTCGCTGTATAAATGGGTTTCTGTTGATATGATATGTGTGAACTGAAGAAGCCGCACACCACATCAAACTGCTGTTAAGTTATAAAAGTGGAACAGCGTACCACATATTGCCAGCCTTTTTGCCACACGAAAATAACAACAACTCCTACTCAAGTAATCAAAAAACTCATTTACATGACTATCTTTATATCTAAAAATGGTTATCAAATTTGCTATTTGGAGTGGAAATAGTAAAAATATAATTGACACTGTTAAAAAGAATGCCATTTTCTGTTTTATTTAATTCAAATTAGAAATTTAACAAATCACTTTAACATATCTAAGAGTAAACCAGTTAAACTGCTGTAAAATTTACCTTAAACTATTTTCATTAAACATTTTTTTCAGTTATCTATTTGTATTTATTTGTTAAAAATAAAAACTTTGAAGTAAATCAGTTAAATTTATTATTAAATATAATTATTATATTTTTCTCTTTAACTATATAAGTTATATCTTTTAACAATATATACGCAATAGGTAAGTTATATTTTATAATGCATATTTATTTTTAAAGAGCTAAAATGTTTATATTAATGGAAAATAAAAATTAATGAAAAAGATAATCTGTATCGTTGACTAATGCTATAGAAATATGTGTGTGAAAGAGCAGATTATTTGTCTAGTTTTAATCTTAAAAAGTTAAAGCAAGTATAAAAAGTCCATGAAATAAATAAAAAATTAAGAACATAATTTGCTTGAAAAAGCAATTGAGAAACCTGATAAATAAATATTTCCTCCAATATTTAATAAAATAAAACTTTGATGCATTAATAAGTATTTTTTTTAATAAAATTATATAAAAAAGAAGAAATATTCAAAAACTCACTTTCATCACTTTTTTTTACAAAATTGTTTTTGACACAAAATCTTACCATTTACATGCATTTTTCATATATTTTTTTACAATTTATTTTTTATTTTCTATAATTTTTATTTATTTGCACATTTTAGAGAGCACAATGAAAAATTATAAGCTAATTTAACAATCTAGTTAAAAGTATATAAATATTAATTTTATTTAACTTTGTCTTTTATGGTGAATATTGTAAAATATAGAAAAAAAATGTAGCTAACTGTAAATTATTGATAAAAATAACAAAGCAAATAGTTTTCAATTATTTACATTTCAGTATAGCACACTATTTTTTATACTACTAATTGCAAATACAATAAATTCAAAGTTTATAAACTCAAAGAATATTTTTAATTAATTTTCTAAGCGTATCTTAATCTAAAAATAAGGTTTCTAATCCTTCCATATTTAAAGATTGCATTATGATTAAAGAAAATATGCAAATTAAGTTACTGTTTTTGTTAATACCGATATATTTAGGAAGAAAAATTATTTCCAATTAGAGAAAGAGTATTTTAAGTTTTTGAGATTCTAATAAATCATTATTTTTTTCGGAAGCTATAATGTTTTTACTTTAAAAACGATTGGATGCTTCAAATTCAGTTCATTAATAATTACATTGTTAGAAAGAAAATTGAAACATCTAAATAAATATTTTTTAAATAAACGGTAATTTTATTTTAAGATGATGAGAATGCTGTAACATAAAATTAAATTTGCAAAATAATACATAATATTTTCAAAATTACTTTTTTCAGACATCAAATATTTAAATTTTATAATTTTATCTTCAATTTTTAGAGATTTTTCTAGTCAAAATTATAGGTATATACCAGAAAACTATTTTCTTAACTTCATTATTTTCTGGATATTAGTGAAAATCAGTTGCAATGTCAGAAGCTAGTGACAAATACTTCCTCCCTTACAACACAAAACAATAGGTGACTCTTGCTCATAGTTATTGTTTGTCACAAAAGAATGTTCACAATGTTTTATCTCCTGCAGAAACAATGGAGAGGGGAAGAACCGATTCAAGAAAAACAATTTTATTTTTATTAGAAGTCAAGAAGAAAAATAAAATATATATTTTATTAATTTAATATTTTGATTTAACGTCTTCAAAGAACTATAAATCAGTCTAAAAACATTAAATTTCCTTTTCAATTGTTTTGATATATGAAGTATAAATTAATTAAACTTGTAACCGTAAAAACAATGATATTCTAAATATAAAATAAAACAATAATAGCAACATATTAATTGTTTTAAAATAAAGTTTTGATATTTATAAAGTATGAAATTATGAAATATAAACATTAAAACTTCTTACAATGTGAATCAAAAACAATAAAACTCACAAATATTGACGCTTCGAACCATTTATATTAGTTAAACTCCTTACTAACTTAGTAAAAAACTAATGCTTTGTCCCTCAGAACATAACATGTTCTGAAATGGCTTATTATTACTTATTATATGTTCTGAAATTGAATTAAGCAGAAATGATTATGAATATACGATATAATATTCATAAGTAATGTAGTATATAACACAATTTTGTATGCGTGTTATTATATTTATTGCGCTCAATAATTTCATTTATTACATTAAAAACGGTTTTAAAGGTTGAAGTAATTAAGATTTGGAGTTCTATATTTAGATTAGTCACATTATTTAAATTTGACTAATTTAAATGTAGATTTTTTAAATGAGATAAAAATATGTTTCATCAAATAATCTTTTGGATAATTTACTTCTGATAACATATATGTAGAAGCTATAAAACCAATAGCTTATAAAGGTTTCTGAGTGATACAAGAATTGGAATCTAGGAAACCATTTTTGCCTAGTATAAAATATGCAATTTAGTAGACGAAACAAGATTAGATGTTTATAATATAATGCATATTACACTGTATAGTAGAAAAGATAATATAAACGGCTTATTTTCGAGAAATAACAGAGTATTATAAATTTATATACAAGACTTCACTATTAAAATAAAAATAATTAATTAATTTGTGATATGTTAAATCTATAATAAAATATCTTATAAAACAAAGCAAATGTTTTATAAGATATTTTGTGTACCTTTAATGATTGTTAATTAAATATCCTATAAATAAATTTTAAAATTTCGTATTATAAAATGTACTGCAATAAAATAGATTGTAAAATTATATGGAATTACTTTAGATTTAATACTAGCATAGTACGTTTAAAGTTATGAATTCACATTAAAAAAATAACTTAGAGAGTCAAGTATCTTGTTTTCAAGATTATGAAAATTGTGCTAAATTTCAAAATAAAAAAAAAAAAATCTTTACCTTTATTGTATGGTAAAAATTCTATTAATATTTAATTAAAAATATTTATTTGTTTTGCTGATAAATCTTAGAATACATTTTGACTAGTGATATATTTGCAATATCATAAAATGATATTGTCACGACTAACTCTTAAAGGGGAAAGCTATATTTGGAGGGTGGACTTGCAATTCTATACAACCATGCAATATGCAATAATCAGAAATTGTGCTTAATTGGTATCTTATCTAGTATTCACACTACTTAAATGGAACCAAATTTAGGGCAACACAGCTTTTTTGCATGTATTATGGAATGAATAGCCCGTTACTGTCATCCCTCCTTGACTATGTACACTACTGGCCATTAAAATTGATACACCAGGAAGAAAATCAGATAACAAAATGATATTTATTGGACAAATATATTATACTAGAAATAACAAGTAATTAAATTTTCAAAAAAATTGGCAGGATAGATCCTTAGATTTTAGTATCCAGAACAGCAACTTCTGGCAGTAATAACAGCAGTTATACGCGTGGCCATTGAGTCAAACAGAGATTGGATTGCATGCACAGGTACAGATGCCCATGCAGCTTCAACACGATGCCACAGTTCATCAACCGTAGTGACTGGCGTTTAGTGATGAGCCAGTCGCTCGGCAACCATTAACCAGACGTTTTCTATTGGTGAAAGATCTGGAGAACGTGCTGGCCAGGGCAACAGCCGAACATGTTCCGTATCAAGGAAGGTTTATACAATACCGGCAACATGCAGTCGGGCATTATCCTGCTGAAACGTAGGGTTTCGCATTGCTCGAATAAAGGGTAAAGCCACGGGTCGTAACACACCAGAAATGTAACGTGCACTGTTCAAAGCACCGTCAATGCAAACAAGAGGTGACTGAGACGTGTTTCCAATGGCACCCTATACCATCACGCAATGTGATGAACCAGTATGACGATGATGAATGCACGCTGCCAGTGTGCGTTCACCATGATGCCGCCAAACAGGGATGCGACCATCATGATGCTGTACACAGAACCTGGATTTATCTGAAAAGATGACGTCTCGCCATTCGTGCGGCCAGGTTCGTCGTTGATCACACCATTGAAGGCGCTATTGTCTATGACGCAGCGTCAAGGGAAGCCGCAGCCATGGTCTCCGAGCTGAGAGTCCACGTCGTCGAACTGTTCGTGCAGACACTTGTTGTCTCGCAAATGACCCCGTTTCTTGACTCATGGGTCGTGACGTGTTTGCACGATCCGTTACGGCCATGTGGATAATATGCCTGTCTTCTCGGCTGCTAGTGATAGATGGCCGTTGAGATCCCGAATAGCGTTCCGTATTACGGTCCTGAACCCATCGATTCCATATTTTGCTAAAAGTCATTGGATCTCGACCGACGCGAACAGCAATACTGCGATAAGATAAACCGCAATCCCGGTACGCTACAATTCGACCTTTATCAAAGTCAGAAACGTGCTGGTACGCATTTCTCCTTCTTACACGAGACATCACAACAACTTTTCACCAGCAAACAACGTTCAAATGCAATTTGTGTATGAGAAACCGACTGAACAATTTCCTCATTTAAACACAATGTAGGTATCGCTACTGGCACCTGCTTTGTTTGAATGCGCTGAAAAGCTAATCATTTGCATATCACAGCACCATCTTCCTTTCGTTTAAATTTCACGTCTGTAGCATGTCGCCTTCTTGGTGTAGCAATTTTATTGGCCAGTAGTGTAGTATAGAAATAGAAAGTGATTCCAAAGATGAAAATGGAATACAATAAACAATAATAAGATCTTTTCAGATAAGTTCGTATTCTAGATACAATATTTTGATTATGGTATATGTTTCATTAGGTTTGAAGGGGAACTATCATGAATCCGTTATTTTCAGTATCGTTATAGGGACTTGCATTTGGTACACTGATGATTCAAAATCAATGATTATTCCCACTGTTCAATGTCTGAGCTATTCTTTAAGATATGATTTATAAATTGATATCCGTATTCAGATTTTTCCCGATATAAAAAAAACATGTCACTGTTGCTGACCTGCAACGTCTCCAGTAATCTCACTAATTGAAAAATCTTGTCATGGGGTGTAACTAGGCAGTCCCACCATCCCTCTCAAAACCTAAAAATCCTAAAGTGAGGCACAGAATTGAAGCAGTGTCTAATGAATTGCCTCTTTCTTTCATCCAAATCCAATTCCACCCCATGCCTTGAAACGTTAGGGTATTATTAATTACCAACAGTTATAATAGTTTCTATTAATTTTCACCCATGTAAATATACAAATTGCTAGATCTTTCATAATTTTTTTCTACTTGCTATATTGAATGGAAGCACATAAAACAAAGAAATAATAAATACCTTTTTTTTTTTTTGCTTTCGTTCTTAGTATTGCTACTTTTATGAACAATAGTTATAATTAATCTGTCATAGGCCATTATTTAAATAAAAATCGCTGGATTTATTCTGAAGAAACTATGTAAACATAATAAAAAAAGTTAAAAAATCAAGTATTTTATTATTCTATGTTTAGTTTTCACTTTAAAACTTTCTTTGAAGGAAACAACACAAAATGAAAACTGAAGTCATAATTACTAAAAACACCATAATGGTAACATAAATAATAAACATATTGCATGAAAAGAGTTTTAAATGAACATTTTACTTGTTTTTTTCTAATACTAGGGGAAAACAACGTTTGAGTAATTTTCTGTTATTTATGATAATAAATTTAATCCAGCATATTTGATATTTCATATTTTACCAATAAACAAGAAGAAAAATAATTATTTACATCCTTTTTGAGGTGTAATGGAGTAAAAACCTCGTAAAAACTGAAAATGGTGTAAAAACCTTTGCATACAAACGATATGACATGATTTTCTAAATCCATTATAATGCCAAAATATAACAAACAAAAAAATGTATAAAATTGCAGCAAAAGAAATTCAATATGCAAAAATTTAATTATTTGTTAACAAAATATTTTATCCATTAACATAAATTAGTTATAAAATAAAATATTTCTTAAAAAAATGATTTAAATGAGTTACAAAATATAGCAAATTTAATAGAAAAAGACAGAAAAAGTTCAATATACTTCGAATTAATTTCAAAAGCTGTTATACAGCTTTATACTTTTATTTCGGCAATTGAGCAAATACAAATCAATTTATTTACAGTAGAATGATTTCGCTTAAATTCTACAAAGTTTAATAAAACATAATACTCAACATGTGTTTATGACACTGCTTAAATTGAATCTCAATATATAAAATCAAGCAAGCTGTTAAATTCTTAGCAAAAAATTTCTTGAAGTTTTATGAGTCTTGATAAAGTTGAGTCAAGTAAATTTAGAGTGAATAAAAAATTATCCAAAAAGCATTACTTTAAAATTTCCAGTTTTATTTAAAAGTATAATAATTAATTTTCTATTTTCTGGTCACTTTGGAATTTAGTTATCCTATTATTTTCTCACTTAAATTGACAGTTCCATTCATTTTATCTTGTCAAAAGAGGTAGATTAACTTATTTGCCAATCATAAAATAATGAATCTCGTGTAAATTTTATGTTTTTGATACTTTTTTTTTTTACAAAAAATTTATTTTTCAAGGAACTTTTTAAATATCATATCTATTAGAATTCAATTCTCGTTAAAATTGTGTTTTCGGCAAAAATGGTGTTTTTAAATAAATCATACATTTCTATTAATTTATTATTTTTTAATTACTAAAAATATTTTTTGTTTGGAAAAAATTATTTTTATTTTATTAAAAAATTAAATGCACTTTAATAATATAATTTTTTTTTTTTTTTTTTTTTTTTTTACATAATTAAATAAGATGTTTCAAGCGCAAACTTGAAATAAAAATTTTACCAAAAAATTTAAGTATATTAGTTGGTTAATTCTTTAAAATTTAAATTTTCGTGTAATAAATAACTTTCAGATAAAGAAATTGACAGCAATGTTAAACAAAATTTAGTAGATTTGGTCTTAACATGCAACTATGCCTCCTTAACATTTTGAAGTTATTTCTTAATGTTTTGATCGTTGACAAGTTAATAAATATCATATCCTTCACAAACATTATGAAAATCTTATAAACTTTATAAATATTTGCACATGATTATTTTATTTGATAAGTAAACAAAGTGTAAATTTACAAAATGATCTTAGATCAGGTGTGAAAGCTGGAAGAGCGTTAATTGGTTAAGATTGTCAAATTCCTCATTGGAATACTCAACTAATAAAAAGTAATGCTGTTACCATAAATGTCTTCTTAATATACTGAATACGTAAGGTCTGAAATAATACATTTCAAATTAAAAATTTTATATTACTCTGGCGGCCACCCAGATTGCAACTCCAAGAAAGACAGAGATATCACTACATAATTTATTTAGTAGATAACATGTTGACCAAATATCAAATGATTTATAGACTTCTGTGAAGCGTGGTTCCTGCCAAAATCAGTAGCCACAGTAGGAGGAATTGGAGATCACTGCTGTCACCTGCATCGGGAATGATTTAAAGAGACTTTGATTGTGTTCTTGGGGTATAGCAGACCAAGAATCTTCCACACGTTGCCTCAGTTGATCTGGTGTGGCACTTGGTGATTTAATCTGATTGAATCGTTGAGCAACCATAGACGTCATGTTTTCTATCGGTCAAAGATCCGGAGAGCGAGCAGGGCAGGGAAGCATTTCAATTTGATGATTGGTGAAGAACCTTTGTACAATGTTTGTCGTGTGTGATCAAGCATAATCTTGTTGAATAGATAGCTGTTGCCAAACCCTGAATGTAAGGAAGGACAACTGGTTCCAACACCTTGGAGATATAGTTTGTAGCTGAATGTTTAAAGTACCAGCAATGTGTCCTAGAGGACTGGGAGAGTGATATCCAAAACTGCTCCATATTATAATACCCTGAGCAGGACCAGTATGGAAGTGCATAATGCAGTTGTGCAACATCCTCTCTCCACGGTGTCTCCCAATTCAAACGCGACAACACGTGGCGTTTCAGACAGAAGGATGACTCGTCAGTAAAAACAATGTCATTTTGCCGTTTTGCCGTCCATATCTTTCTTCAATCGCACCATTGGCTGTGTTCACGTCTGTGGTTCTACGACAAAGACGATGCATTGACGTCTTGCGGACAAACCACTCTGCTGAAAACGGCGTCAAATGATACGTGCTGATTCTGGATGATGCGTTACAGATTGTATGTGTTTTGTTCTGGTTCGTGATGTTTCTGAGTGATCTGCTTCGTGATGTCACTGCCCTGCACACTATTTGTCTTTCATCACGTGAAATGGTCCCTGTGGTGGATGCAATCGATCACGTCAATACGTTGTACACTCCATATCAAACTATCACATATCCGCATTGCAGTTGTTTGGTTTTGTCCAACATGACTACTGATTTCCTTGAAAAATAATACGCAATACCAGTAGGCTACTATCCTTCCTCTTTTGAACTCGGATACTTGATCAAAAAATGAGCGCTGTTTTCTGCGAGGCATAATTTATCGTTTTGTTTTGAGGGAAAAAAAACACAATTGCCGAACTTGATATCTTTGAGCTCTCCAAACCTTAAATAGCGTTTTGAAGTGGCACCATAAGTGTCTGCGCTGAATTCTAATGATTTGCGTATCTCACTTCTGCTAATGTATGTTGTAAACTTCATGGTTTTTGCATGCTTTCTTCAGGGTGTTTTATTTACGGTGGTCATCAGTGTGTTATGTGAAACAAATGAAATATCGATAGTTAACGTCTTATTAAGACATCTGATGTGGTAGATACAGATATAGATTATTTCTAATTTGCAACTAATATGAATATTAATAAGAAATAGCCATATTATATCTTCTCCATATTGCTCAGAAAAATCAACATTGTAATCAAATATTTGTATATGAATAGTGTTTGTTAAACAAAATGTTTGAAGGTACTATAAATATTATATATATATATATATATATATATATATATATATATATATAAAAGCAAAGTAACTAAAAATATTTAAATGAAAAAATAATTGATTAAATAATTTATAATTAAACAAGGAAAATTTGTATAACAAATAACAATATTTATATATTCAAATTTTATACAATTCAAACTCATTTAAGAAAATTTTCTTAATTTTAATAAAATTTCCTTAGTTAAACTCATTTATACAATTGAAAGCTCATTTAAGAATTTTTTTTTATACTTTTATGGATTAGAATTTAAAGAATGATTATTTATCTTCCAAAAATATATTTAGGAATTCATAAGTACTTAAATATGAAATATTAGAAATGACAATGTATATTTCTAGTAAATACAAATTTACTTAATCAATTCCTATAGTTCAAAAAATCAGTCGTGTAAGGATTTAATCTGTAATATTGCTTCAATGTATCTTAAGGAATGAAAAGAGGCAAAATATTTTTTGAGAAAGAGTAATGCATATATATCAGGGTACCTGTGATATACCAAGTCAATGAATGCATTTGAATACACTCCATGAATAATCAAAGAAATAGTTGGTTTCTTAGACTGCAATGACGAAAACTACTAAATTTAAAAATCTTAAGATTTGCATGTAGGAAGCAGAAACTAAAATAAATTAAGAACCGTATTTAATGCGTAAAATGTGTTTTAATTAAATTACTTTACATAATTGTTAAGCAACTGATCTAGTATATCAATGTAAGTCTAGAATATCTTATTATTTCCAATATACTTTCATTTTTTAATAAAAAAAATTGTATTTCAATTTGCATTTTTTCTCTTATGCATATTTATTAAAAATACATGTTTTTATAATATTCTATAAATTTTCTTTTTTGGATCTTTTTTAGAACATTCTCGAAAAAATAACAAAGTTAATTTAAAGTTTCAATATACGAATGCATGAAATTTTAATTCTTAGAATTTTAAGCTAGATATTCTATGAAGAAAAACATTTAATTAATGAAAATACGCAAAAAAATTAACGAATTTTGTAGAATTTTTAATAAGTTAATATTTTGCGAGCAGTAAACTATTTTAATTTCCCTGGTTAAAAATACAATAAATTGAAAGAATAAGAAAAGTCGGAGAATATTTTAATTAAATTTCACATCTTCCTTAATTTTAACAAACTACGAATTTACGAAGTCTCCATATTTAAAAATTTACATAATATTTATACGTAAAATAGTATTTAAAGTAATATAGATGTATTTAAGAAAAAAAAAACATTTCTTTTAAAAAAGAGAAAAGTTTTGTTTTTCCAGATGAGATGTTATGTATTAATTTTAACATAAAATGGCATTTTCATGTTTATCATTCCTGCTTTAAAATAAACTAATGTGTATTGCTTATTTGATTAATATCCACATTTAAAAAAAAGCAATTGCAGACAAAATTACCTAAGTTTTTTTTTTCTTTCCTGAAATGTAAAATTTAATTTACAAAGCAATATGCATTTGATACTTTTAAAAAAATTCTCTTGCAGTTTTTCAGATGTAAAGACTTTAATTTTCGTCTATTACTATTTTTTAATAAATATTTTGTTTATATAATTTCCTGGTGAATACGAAAAATGATTTAATTAACTTGATGATTTTTTACAAATTCTTTGAAGCAGCAATAAGTTGCTACAAAAAAAAAACAAATTATTAAATACCCCTTCCTTACACTGCAAAATGTTGTCTGTTTCTTGCTGATAATCACTATCTGTCCCTTAAGTATGTTAGTATTGTTTTACCACAAATAAAATAAACTAGGAAAAGGAAAAAATCTAGAAACTTAAAACTAATTGAAACCAAATTAATTTAACTAGAAATCAAAAAGAAAAATACAAGAGAAACGAAATAAAAAAATCTTTAATATAATTTGTTCAATTTATTACAAATTACATGTTAATTAATTTAACTTCACGTGTTAATTAATTTAATTAATCTTAACTGATAAATTATCTAACGGAACGAATAAAAGTAATTTAAGTCTACTATAAGGTAAATTGATATTTTAGTTTTTACTTATTGTTTTGTAAACGAAATTTAATTTCTCCACTGCACGACCGTATAAATGCACTTCCACAAATTAGCACTTTAAATGAACACATTTAAAGATAACATATTATGACGCTTTGCTAAGATTTATGTGTTTAGTTAAAAATTATTTGATTTTAAGATTTAACACTTTCTAAAATAACGTAATATATTTTAGCTGGTAAAGAGTGTTGTGAATGAAAGCGCTTTTATAATATTCAATATAATATATGACTTTCAATATATGTTAAAATATTTACAGTTTTGACTAAATTTTTTCACATTACCAAAAGTAATTTTTAAAATCATTTCGAATAAAACTTAAATTTCTGTATATATATATATATATATATATATATATATATATATATACTGCTTAAAAGAATTAAAGTATATTGTAAGTTTTCTATATAATTAAAAAATAAGCGATTTTTTTGCCGATAGTGGGAGAAGAGAATCACAAATGCAGATTTTTTTTCTAATTTCAAGAGTGTGGAATATGCTAAGTTTGAGTTCGACGTCAAAAATATCGCTTCAGCGGCATTCAATGAAATTTGACTTTCAACTGATTGAAAAGCATTGAAGACAAGGAAGATCAGCATTCCGTGACTGTTTTGTTTCGATGAGTACGATGTCTCAGCGAAGTCATTTAACCGATTCAGAAGTTTGGAGAGTTGTTCTCAGGTTAGAAGTGAGCCACACTCAAGCCGAAGTAGCATAAACCATTGGAGTATCACAAATGGTGATTTTTAGGATCTGGACCCATTTTTTGGAGACTAGAATTGCAGGCCGAAGATCAGAGCTAGGTGTGAAAAGCGCAACAACACCCAATGAAGATCGTTATTTAGTGTTAACTACTCGGAGACACCAAAATATGAATGATACTCTTTTCCAATAACACCTTTAATCGGCTACTGATGCCACAGTTTCAACTCAGACTGTTCAAAACCGGCTCCATGGTGTAGGCCTGTATGATCGCCGACCGATGGTGTGTGTTAAACTAATATCAAAGCATCGTCGCGACTGTAGGGAGTGGGCAACAAAGCATTTGTACTGGGGGAAAAATTAATGGAGCAATGTTCTATTTCTTATATTATCCATTTTTCTGTTCATCCTTATAATAGACATATTTTCATCTGGAGGGACAGTGGCAGTAGGAATAATCCTGCGTTCGTGCGCAAAATTTTCAGATTTGGTGGTGGGGGAGTATTAGTGTATGGTGACATCTCCATTGACGGACGCACATACCTCTATATCATTCGAGATTGAAATCTGACTGGTAGCCGATATAAAGATGAGATCCTTAGACCTATTGTAGTCCTTACTCTGCAACAATCGGAGTTGACTTCATTTTAATGGACGATAAATGCTGAGCACATCGTGCTAACCAAGTGGAGGTTTTTCTTTTCAATGAAGGAATCGTTCGAATGAAATTATCAGCGAGTTCTCCAGACATGCATCCAATAGAGCATGTTTAAGATGTTCTAGGAAGACGAGTTGCTGGCCACCAACCACCCCCACAAACTCTTCAAGATCTGGAAAGAGCTCTTCTGAAGAGTGCGAGAGAATACCCCAACTCGTGATTAATAGCCTCATTGACTCCCTGCCTCAAAGATGTTCAATGTTGTGGACGTCCGTGGAATCCATACCTCCTACAGAAAATGATTTCCTTTGAAGGAAACACCTTTTCTTATTCCTTTTCTCCCATATGCACAAATTGCGTTTTTTTCCTTTTGTACACAAATGCGCAATAAAATGCACTGTTTTCTGCCAAACATGTTTAATTTATTATCATACAACCTACTGCGTCTGACGACCATGTATCAATCAGCTAAAAAGTTTCCCAGCCACAAGATCTACCTAAAACCACAATATCCCTTAATTGTTTTGAGCAGTATATATATATATATATATATATATATATATATATATATGATATCATGGTTTAATTACTTTTAATAATTATTCTAATTTATAAATAGATCTTTTTTAAATGTTAAATTATTTATTTTTAATGATATGAAACAGTTTCTCTAGAAACATCTCCCAATGAAGCTGTTTTCAGAAGAATTTCCTCAAGTATCCTGTTTTGTAGTAAACTGGAATTTTCAGAGATAAATTCCATTATCAAGTTAACAGTCTCATAATTTTTTACATACAGTTTGAAAGTAATAATTTTCCTTTCAATCCCCCCTTCTAGTTGAAAACTGAACTGAAGATTCCTACTTGATATATAGCCTCAAGTTTCACAGGCAAATTAAATTATAAAAACAAACCATTTTCTTCTATCAATGTCTGTATTCTGATGACTCTGCGGAAGGTTTGGTCTGAGATTTCAAGTCTGCTCTTAAGGCCATAGGGAATGGTTAAACAAACTTACCCCAAGGCATAACTACTCTTCTTAATAAAATCAACAAACCATAGACGCCCATTTGATCCCTGCACATATGGGCATCGAGGGAAACGAGTGCGCTGACATCCTTGCTATGGAAGATAGAGATTTGAATCAATCTCTAACCATCATTTCTGTAGATACGAACGTGGTTGCCAAACGTATACTTTTTGATCTGCATATTACAAACTCTTGCATCCCAGAGCTAATTTGTTCTAAATATACCAATAGGCCATTTTGGTGGTATTAATATATCTTCAGATGAAAACTCAAGATTCAAAATTCAACCCTTTTCTTCAGAAATTCACCTCAAACTGAATTAACCACAGAACATATCTTCGACTTTCAAATCATTATTGCCTGTCTTCCTCGACCGTGAGAGCTACCACAGGACATGTTTTTAGCCACCAGGCTCCAGAATTGACTGCCCTTGTAATCAATGTCTTTGATTCTATCTAATCTTCATTAAATTGGACACAACAACAATAAATTATTTTATTTACCTCTGGATTTAGACAAAAATATTTTAAACTGAATTAAATTCTGGCAATGAACTGCATGCAATTTTAAATTAGCAAGTGTAATAAATTTTTATTATAAACAAAATTCAGGAAATTATAAAAATTTCAGGAATTTATTTTGTTATTTTGTTGATAATTGCAATACATTAACTAATAATTGAAGAAACCATAAGCAGTGTAATTGTTGGTTTTAATAACGTAAAACTCTCTTTTACGTATTGGTTTCTCAGAAATACCTAGCTCCAAACAGAAAGAAAAATTATAGTCATATTCTTTTTATTTAGGCTTAACCAAACAAGAAACTTACTTTTCAGCTCTCTTAATGTAAAATTAGTTACGGTATTCTCAATGCTAATGAGATAAGGAACAACACCATTTATAAAATTAGAGTAGCTACAACTTATTAGAGAACATCATAGAAAGTATTGAAAGATAAAGAAAGAACATATTTAACTTGCATTACTGGTTCATGATTACAAACACTGAAAGAAAGAACTGCTGAAAGAAAGAAAGAAAAAATCTAGATGTAACTTCTTCAGAAAAATTAACCAAGCATAACATGTAATCAGGTGTTGTCAGTTAACATATCAACTGAAACCTAGTTGATATAAATTGTAGTTTTGGGGAAATAAAATGTGTTGGAACTCCCGGTTAGTAGTTGCCTGTGAATTATGTGACCTGAATAATTTTTCTGAATAATACATTTGCTATAATATAACTAGACTTAAACATCTCGTTACTTATAGCAAAGGAATTTCCAAAATGTTTGTTAGAATTGAAAATAAAGTAGAGAACCCAAATTCTAAACATATTAAAATTAACTTGAATCAAACATACCATTCATGGAACCCATGGATTCTAGGAAATGATATTGACTATAAATTTAGTTTTAACTCCAGGAATTTCATAATATTTCTATTATAATATATTATATAATTTAATTATAATTTTTATATTATAATATTAAATGATATTTGCTTTCCTTCAAATTAATTTGACCTATGATAAATGAAAATATTTCCTAAAACTTGAAATACCATTAATTTCTTTATAAATCCAATTTGAAAATTGAATGTTGATTAGAGAATAGAAAATTCAATCAAAAATATCTCAGACAATTATTATGTGACTAATATTCTAGAGTATATAATTCTTTATTTAAGTATATAATGAATAAATGAAATATTAATTTTGTGTATTGTTTATTAAAAACTATTAGGAAACTGGCGTATGTGTAAATATGGGTATCTGTTTCCAATAACTTTCGTTACATAAACAATAACTCATTAACTCTCTTCTCTTACAGAATATTTTGCATTGATTTTCTTAACTGGAATATATCTTGTAATCGCACTTCTTATACTATATATTGATTTGCATTACTATATACTATTAATTACTACTATACTATACATTGATTTTCTTTAATCATTGACACAGATTTTATAAAATTTAAAAAATGTGAGTATTTTGTTTGGAAATTGATTGAATGTATTTGCGAATTTTTCCTCTTAAAAATTCTTTATCGTTTGAATATACAATTTTTATATAATTTAAAATTAAATAATTCTGTTTAGATACACAGAAACCTTTATACTGCGTCAATAAACTTATAAATTTTTACAATCGAATTACGTTTCAAGTAATTTTGTTGCTATATAATTTTTTTTTAAATTTTAATGTCAAATTATTGACAATAAAAAAAATATTTTTTTATATTAGCATATTAAAAAAATGTTATCTATGATTTATATTTTCATAATTGTCTTTTGAAATTGATCGACTAAAGAGTACATTAAAATATATACATTTTTTTAGAGTAGTTTATTATGCTACTCTTGACAATTATTGTAGGACAACAAAAGACATTTTTTTAAAATTATTAGGTAATTTAAAATCGCTGAACTATACGTAAAAGCTTCATGTCTACAAAACTTTTATTTTTTTAAATTTTTTGCAGTACCTATTTCTTACAGACTAAAAATACTTTGAATCTGGGAATCCTTTTATACCTGAGTTTTTTTAAATGTAACAAAATTTTAAAATATAGTAGATATTTTAAAATGAGTAAAAAATAAATCATTATAAATTTTAGAATTTTTTCACACAATATGTAAAAATTTACATAAAATATGTAAAAATAATATATACTACATTAAATATATGTAAATATGTAAAAATCCAGAAAGTAACTAATTTATTTTTAATTGCAGAGAGCTATTCAAACATCAATTATTTTAATTATAATTTAAACTTTGATTAAAAATAACAATTCTAATTGAACTCTAAAGAACTAATTTAACTTTTTTAATGATTGAAGTTTGGATACTTCAAAATGCACATAAAATATTTTGACTAAAAATATATTGCTGGCCAGCCAAATCACAATTTTCTGAAGGAAATATTTAAAACATTTTAAATTTGCATTTGCGGCCATGATATTTCCAAGCTGTTAGCACCGCAGATTACACACAATACGTCAAGGCTTGAAGTAGACTGAAGTCATCTTCAAAAGCATTACCTAAATGGAGAAAAGAGAGAGAAAAATTATGCCAATTTTATGTGCGTAATTGTTTTTTATGCATTTATTTCCTTTTTGTATAAAATGTCTAACTACGGCTCATATAATGATAAAAATGTCTAACTATTGATCTTAATTTGTGTAAGTTTCTTAGTTTGGCTGTGGAAGAATAAAAGCCGGTGAAAATGTGCTTTAGGTCCCCTGCTTGGCTCGTTTCCAAAAACACCGATACCATGGCAAAAATTCTACCACTATTTCAAAGTGAAACTTAATTAGCGACCAGTGAAAAAGCTAAAACAAAAGAGTAATTAATGAACATGTGCGAAGAAGCGCTTCAAATTCGCGATTTGGTGAAAAAGGGGACCTAAACAGCAAAATAACCTAAAATTTTATAGGGATTATTTCAAGCGTGATCACCTGGACAAATAAATTAATGTAAAATATAATTATATAAAATATATAGTTAAATATTAATGTAAAATATATATTCCATTCCTCATCACAATTGCCTGGATGAATCGCCAAGCAAGAGTGATTCCGATCTGTAATAGCTACGTGGAGAGCAATTATTCGCTCTATATTGAACTTAATGTCTTAACTTGATATCCTGTAACTTAATAATCTTATATTATTTGTTAAAGCCTATTCTTGCTTTAACACTTAAACTTTTCATGCAATACAATGCTGTGACAAAAATTGGTGTTAAGCTTTAATTTAAATTATTAAACCACGCGTTTTTTTTAAATAATTATTTTTCTGGTGCTTAAAACGACGTTATTTTTAGCGTCATCTGTTTTTTGTTTATTTTTTAATTAGCATATTATGTATCAAAAATTTTTACTAAACAATATTTTATTTGGGGTAAAATAATAATATTAAATATATTTTGAAGTCAGACATGAAAATAAATTTCATTGTGCCAAGAAATGAATATATGAAATTGTCTCATCAACTATCGATCAATAACTGTGTTCTTGTCTTATTCTAATTCTTTTTCTTATTAAATCTTGTTAATATTCTTGTGTCAAAAATTCTTTAAAAAACTCAAAATTATTAAAATTGACAATTTAGGTTTGATCTACATGCAATTAATTTTAAATAACTTATGCAGTATTACACCAATGCACTTATGTATTTGCATACTATCTGAAGAAATGACTATCATTTTACTACGTGTATGTGTTAATTTGCATTGTATGCTACATTCTGTTTTAACCTGTTTACTAGAAAAACCTTAAAAGAAGATTGATTCATTTCTAAGAACCGTAGTCAATAGAAAAACGCAAATATTTTTTATTCATATCAATCTTTATCTTTGTAATTTTTGCACAACACGTACAGTTATAAGCAAACAATCCAAAACTTCAATTTTATTAATAATAATGCTATTCATGATATTGATACTAATGTATAAAAATCATGTTTTATTCTATTGCTCTAAATTTTTAATTTTATCAGGCATTAAAATAATTACACACTAAATCATTCGTCTTTGTTAAGCTTAATTGTGTTTGATCGTTAAATTTTTAAGCATTAAGAAGTTAGACAAGGAAATTGTATTCTGTTTATAAAATTTATTTAATAATGATTCCTTTTTTGCGCATGGAAAACTCTGGCTAGTAATAGTATTTTATATAAGGAAGAGCTCCTACTTCTATTTAAATGAAAAATTGAGTTAATTAAGAATTATGTTTTGGAAAGCTGTTTTTTTATTTGATATATTTTCTCTTTATAAATATAATGATTAATTCAGAATTGATCTAGAGCCTATGTTTCCTCTATAAAAGGTAAACTTATATTAGTAGAAATTTCTCAAATTTCGTTACATTGAATTGTAGACAAATAATGTTATAGTTAATAAAGATATTAACTATGATTTTTTGCGTTTCAGGTTATACTATTCTTTATGATAATTTATGATAATCTAAACTACAGTTCTTATAACTAATATGTTTTTTGTTTTATTTGGCAATTGAAATAACTTTTAATAATTTTAAGGAAAATTTATAATTTGAGGAATTTTTCCACCATGTAACAGAAATTTGTTTAGAAATTATTATGATCAAATGCTTATTTCATATTATTGTATTTTCTATAGAATATGTAAATATTAATTTTATGCTGTTTGCAAGCTATATTTAAAGCACAACTAGTTCTTATTGTTATTAAATTTATTATAACAATGCGTAAGCTGAATGGGAAAATTCCATCATAATATGTGTTCATATAATTTAAAACAAATCAATAATTTGAAATTTATAGATATTAAGTTAAAAATTTATAAAACAAATTCTTTGTTGCTTAAATAAAGTATCGAGAAATCTTATTGAAAATATTTCTATTATATTTGAAGAATATATAATTTTAAAAATGGCTTGTCAAAATAAAATATGTTATATTATGCACTATAATTTTCATTTGCTTTTATGTTTTTATTTGTTGCTTTAATTAGTTTAATTTTAATATAATTTATAATTTGATGCAGATTAGTCTTTAATATATATTATTAGTTAATACTTAATTTTATGTACAATATATTCTTTCGAAATTGATTGTAATTAGATATATTTTTAATTGCTATATGTTTTAGATATATATCTACTTATATATATATATATATACATATATATATATATATATATATATATATATATATATATATATATATATGCCTATATGCCGTCTTTTAAGTTGTTACCTCTCTAAAACATAAAACATATTTTGAGAAATTTTCTTTAAAAAAAAATTCAAAAAATTCAAAAATTAATTCTTAGAGACCTCATGAAACGTTGCATTTTTTACTATATATAACATTATGATTTCTTTTTTTTTTTTTTAAATAATGTATCTAAAGTTGAATTAATAGTTTAGTTTTTGACATTGCTTTGGCATATATATATAAAAAGTATACTTAACAACTCTAAATATGTTAAGTTAAACACAGTTTTGCAGCATTTTCAGTAATTTGTTACACAATTATGAGTTTAAATGGTATTATTCGCTGGCTAAAAGAGGAAATATTTTCAAGTTATTCCCATTTCGCATGCATTATTAAAGCCGACCCTAATATTACTGTCATTTGTTCCAATGATACAAATTAATTATTTTTTAATAAAAAGAAATTATTCTAACACATTAAATGTTCTTCAACTCACAGTTGTGCTGTGTAAGAATACTTATGAAATAATGAAGGATAAAAGAAAAATCCCATATGAGGGGTAAACTTTTTTAATTAACTTAAAATTCAAATTAAGTTTCCTGATGTAGTAATTAGATTGTTTAACTATCTACATAATGACTTTCTTAGAAATATTAAATAGCTAAAACAATTATTTTGTGATTCTTGATAAGTTTGTCTATTTAAAATAATTTGATTGTATTGAGAACTTTTTACACTAATGAGTATTTAATGAGAAAGCAATTTCAAATAATGATATAGAAGTGCTTTGAAGTGTAATAATATATAATATTTTAGTAAATATATTCAGTTTACAGAATAAAGATATAATTTTGATTTCGTTTTCCTGTTATTTAAAGATACAAATATAATCAGTTTAAGCTAAATATACTCTATATCACTATTTAAAGCTTTGATTTATTGAAGTTACTGAAATTATATTTTGTAGAAAATACAGATAATACTTGTATTTTTTTAAATATCATGATTTCAGATTAATACTTTAAATAAAATTAACATAACTCTTACTTCATTAAATTTTAATTTCGTATGTTTATTTTAATTTTGAAAATATCTAAAATATCTAAAAATATTTTATAATAGTTATAATAAAATAAACAATTTATTCCATTTAAGTCTGTAAAATATTAAACTAATATATTTACAAAAGCTGCATCCCTTTTATTTTTCTTAAAAATATCAATTGATATAATGTTTAGAAAATAAATATTGAAGATTTTAACTCTGCCAGCTTTTAAGCAAATTGTTTGCTAATTTGTGCTTAGTTTTAATACCAAATATTAATTTTAAATCTGAAATCGATTAACAAATAATCTGATCAAGATGATTTAAATATTGATATATCGATTTCTTCAGAAATATTGACATAAGAGATGTTTTTCATCCTACTATTTTATAACAGGAATGAAATAAGAAAAAAAATCATTTCTTACAAATGTGTATTTTATTGATAAAATTTATGTATAACAACACTTTTCCAGTCAGTTGGAAAAATAACTTTATCCAATAATATTTTATTATACTTTTATAAATATAATATTAAAGTAACTCAGAATGTTAAAATTAAGAAATTCAATATAAGCAATACAAAAGTTTCACCCATATGTAAATATTAATATGCTGTAAAATAAATTTATGATAATGTTTAATCCATTTAGATTTGGGGCAAAGTATTTATGTTAGTTTGAAATAATATTTATCAAAATTGCCCCCTAGAATTTTTCATCAACGAGACATTTTAATATCTCCAAACATGTAAAAATATACAGCTTAAGCATTATTTATATTTAAGGAAACTCGCTAAATGCATTATATTTATGATCATGAATTTGTTATATAACTGCAAATATTATACAAAAAATAAGTGTGAGTTTTATGTAAGAAAATGTTCAAAAGTCAGGTATAAAATATCAAGATGAATATTTTTTACAAGTCAAAATATTTATGTACATAATATCCAGGCCATATGAAATATAAAATAACCAGGCTGTTACATTTTTTGAAACAGCTTTTTTCACAATTTTATTAGGGTATCACTATTTTTTGTGTATTATTTAAATATTTTTTTTCATACAAAAATATTTAACTATTCAATAATAATATTTAACAAAGATATATTCATTGTATTTTAAATACGATAAATTTTACAAATGAAATATAAAATAAAAGCTATGATAGAGAAAGTATCTCATAATATCACCACAATTACTAATATAATCCGACAAAATTTAAATCTAAAGACTTATAAACTAACTTTACTTATGTTTAACTTAAAAATAAATTAATCAAATGAATAGTTTAGAAAATATGTAAAATCATTAAAAAGTTTACAAAAATCAGGAATTACGTGAATAAAAAATCAGATTTCATCAGACAAACTTTTTCTACGTGGTGTGTTCTTTTATCACACATGATACATTTTTTAATTTAAAACAGAATACTCTCTCTCTAACGCAATCATCGCACGTGTCGATTGCAGAAAGTTCTTCTTTAAAAAAATAAAAGAAGTTTCTTAAGATTCCTTTTGCATTTTTATAAATATCTGCAGAATTTAATGTTTAGGAATATGTACAATTCACACTTATAATAAATAGACATTATTCTATATCTATAAATAGATATTATTCTATGTCTATTTTACTTTATATGATATGAAAAAAAGCCGAATTTACCTCATAATATTTCTATCAGAAAGAATTGTAATGACATTTGTTAGATTATAGAGCAATTAAACCAGGGAAAAATAAATACTGCTACAAAGTATTCTCTATTTTTATATAAGTATTATATATCTACACGCAATAGTTTTCCGAAACATTTTTGAAGTCAGTGAAATGTTTTACAATGAGTATCATGGTATAAAACCTACTATAAAAAGTAGTTGATAATGTATGGACTAAGTTTTCTTGTTACATTTTTTTCACAAAATGCAAAAAATAACCATTCAAAATAAGAAAACATTCATTTATTATATTTCATTTAACTAAAAAATATTACAATACATATAAGTCTTTTTTGTGACATACTAAGAAAAAATACTTATTTTTGCAATAATAAGAAATTCGTAAAATGCAATATTCATTACATTTATTTTGCATATACTTTAAATATTTTTTATTAATTTATGTTTAATATATATAAAATTCAGTTTTTTTTCAAAATTTACACTAATATTAAAATTTACGTCAATTAATGGATTTATATACCTTATAAAATTAATGACAGTATAAACCAAGATTTGATATGCAATATACAATGTAATACACAGTTAAATAAACGATTTGTCCATACAGATGAGAGTCTTTAAAATGGGTTTGATCGTTCAAGTCAAATATGATGATTTTGTAATTGAAGATAGTTTTCATTTGTTAAAAACTGATACTTTTACTGTAACAGGAATAGCATATATATTTTAAGTGCATCGCCTTAATTATATATAATGTTACTAAATTATAAAATTACTTAGATTCGTCTTACAATATCTTCAGAAGATCTGAAATACTCAGATTTTGAACAAAAATTACACAGTTTAGAAGTATTCTAAAAACGGCATTTGTAATGCTTTGGCAAGATCTTGGTGGAAAAAAAATTCAGTAAAAATACATCAACGAATCTAAAGACCAGTATTAAACGAGATAATTTACAGCTTCCAGATACTTGGAGAATTGTTTTTCACGTCAAGTCAGGTATAAATACCACCTTCCGACCTAGAAGTTATTATAAAGATGATCCCAGTCTTGAATGTTAGCCACATACATGTTATTTGTTATCAGTCTGAGATAATTGAGATAGAGTTTGAAATTTCTTTGTTGTATTAGCTGAATTGGAGCTGAGTTATTGTGATTTCTTCAGTTGGAATTTCCTGTATATTTTTGAATTTGTATAAATAAAGGTCTTTTAGTTTTAAAGCACTGACAATTAACATGAAACTTGAAGCGTGGTACAATAAATTCTTGTAAAATATTTTGTTTTACACCCGAACAAACTAAAATGTTTAAGCTAATTAAATTGTTCAAATAACAATCATTAGATAAGATCCTTTCTTATGACTATTACAGCTGTAGATGAAACTTGATCACTGTTGAATTCTCAATAAATAAGGCATATTACAGAAAAAAAGAGATCTTCTGCTCTGAGAAATGTCGAATTCGGATATTCTAATGTTATATAAAATTTATTAAGTTCTATAAAAAAACACCCCTGAATTAAAGTTTTAATCTGATGTCACTGTATACATTATTACTAGACATTTCTTCTTAAGATTATTGACCATTCAAAATCACACATTTGTACCGGTGATAAGAGTGTACAATAAGATTTAAAAGTTTTGATTTTACAAAAATTCACAATTTCTAGTTGCCTCTAGGGAAAAGAGAGCCACGAAACATAAATAAATGATTGAACAATATTAAAATCCTCAATTTTAAAGAAAAAATAATTTTAAAGAATAAAAATTTTAAATCATCAATGCATTATTTTATTTAATTACTTAAATTTATATTCGTATTAATCAAATGGGGGACATTCACTTTGATCAGAGATAATCTGTAATTCTTCCCTAATACGGTTGCCTAATGCAACCTTATAAGGGCAGAATCACAGATTTGTTGATTAAAATTAGGGAAATAAGTGCACCTTACTTGGTGAAGTAATTATAATTAAATAAAAAACATTGCATATTTAATATTGATGTTGACAATAAATATTTTATCATGAAAACTAGATATTATTATAAAAATTAACTAAACTTCAAGTGTAAGAATATATTTTTTAACATAAGTTTTATCCATTTCTAGCAATAAAATTCACTTTTTATTGAAATTTTAACGCTTTTGAAAAGTTCAAATATATTAGGTAATAAAAGCTTCAAGGAAAACACAAATTTAAATGTGCACAATTTGGTAATATTTGAACAAGATTATATTTCCTTATTTTTTTTTAAATGTCTTAGTTATTTTATCGTTTCCTGCTACTTAATATACAAGATGTTTAAGAATATCTTGCATATTGAGCTCCAGGAAACTGTGTTACAAATAAGAAGTAAGGAATACATTGCTTAATATTATATGAACTTTTATACTAAAAATATCTTGGAGATTATTCAAAATGAAGCTAATGTTGAAAGTATAAACGATTAAATAAAATTTTAGCAATTTCTTAAGGTTTTAAAGAATTAAGGAAAATAAATATTATTGTTTTTATGACGTTTAAAAAATACATATTTTTTAACTTGATAAACTAAGTTTAGATTCATATATTTTTTAAATGTATTTTTCTGTTATAATATGTTTACATAATGAGTTTATTAAAATCAGTAATTTATTAATCAAAATTACGTATTCAAAGTTTATCAAAATTACCAATTACAGTTAATCAATTATTAATAATTACAATCAAAATGTTTAATGAGTTTTCTAGTTTTTATATGTATATTAAATATGAATTAAATGTATTAAAGTGCAATTTTGCTAATTTTTTATATAGTTGAATTAAATAGAATTTACATTCTAATATAATAGAATTTTGATTGTTACATTTGTGGTCTTCCTTTACCATGTTTTAAAATTAAATTAGAATTTATATTTAGTATGCACTTAAGAACACAGTAATTGGAATTAAACAAACATTTAAAAATTAATTTTTTTATTACAATATTATTTTCAAAATTTTATTTTCATTATAATACAAAAATGAAATGTAATTATTCATCAGTAATATTAATATTTATTTCTTATCTTACTTATTTTAAATCTAGAAAAAAAATAATACTTCTAAATTTCCATAAAATTAGAAGTATTCTAAATTTGTTAGTCATTTAAATTAAAACATTCTATAAGCAATTCAGTGTAAAGAAAATTGCAGTCATGGTTACTTATTGAAAACAATGGCTTTGTAAAAACTGTGGAAAAGAAAATCACACTTTGGCCTTAATTGGTGAAAAATTTAAAGTAATATTCTTTTATTTATTTAAACAATCTTATAAAGAAACTTATAAAACTAGAGATTAAACCTTTATTAAATATTTAAAATGAATAGTAGAAAAAATGTAATTTTTTTCTTCGCAATACAAGGTTATATTAGAAACAATAAATATTACGTATTTTATCCTATAAAGCTTTAGATATTTATAACATATATTAAATTTCTCAAATGAACAGTACTAAAAAAGGTACAAAAAATACATTATTATTTCTTTCGCAATACAAGATTATATTATAAATAATAAATATTACACATTTGACATTTTATTGGTACTTTAAAATCACTTTTATAAAATGAAATTAAAAGCTTTTTTTTATATAATTTTAGCAAAACATTAAACGTTTCGAGCTTTTTGTTGTCAAAATATTTCATCCTCTAATTTAAAGTCGTTAGGAAATAAAATATTTCTGAAAAGAAAAAATTTAAAATGATATAAACAAATGACCCTTTTAGCTCCATTAAAATAGAAGCAGAATAATATATTTTGAACTAGCTTGTTGAAGCATGTTAAGTATTTTATTTGGTTAATAGAGCAAAGACAAATCAAATTTGGTTGCAATGAAATGAACTTTATTATCCTAGAAAAATTAATGAAGTATACAGAGTATTAGATATAGAGTATGTTGAAGATGACTCTAGCTTTATAAATCATGCAAGCTATTATAATCTTAAAAAAAATAATTTACTAAAGTTTTAAGTAACTCGATGAAGTTAAATCATCCTTAAAATCCAAAACTAATGGAAAAATATCAACGAAATGTAATATTAAAACTTAGTAATGCTTAATCTGAACAAATTTCCAGTTTTCTGGTTCTGATAGTCGATGACTTTCGTTTTGTTTGGCCACGAAATTTTCTCACTAAAGTTTGCTGCTTCTTATATTCCTTAATTTCTAGTGTTTTGAAATAGCAAAATGTAGAAAAATTTATTTTAATATAAATTTTATATTTTTAATATTTGAAAATAAGACTTTTAAATTTTATTGGACTTTTCATTTTATACGGTGTTTTAAATTCTCGTTCTCAATGGAAACAATTGTATCTTAAATTATGCCTTC
>JAPDSC010139661.1:12145-22507 GCA_026290005.1 Latrodectus geometricus
GTCAATATATATATATATATATATATATACTTTTTGACAATTAAAATTTTTTAACTGCATGTGTTTATATATTGGAAAATATTACCAATATTTTAATTCCGATAGAAAAGTTAATATGTTTATGAAATTAAAAATTCACAATATTATCCTGATCTTTTTTAACATGTAATACTTGTAATTATTTACTAAATTTTTCAGTTACTACTTTCTAGCCAATTACCTACTAAATTTGTAAATTCAATTAATGTTATTTCTCAAATCATTTTCTAAAAGTGATATGAATAAATTATCAATGCAAGAAGGAAACAAACATTTCAATTTTTATATACATTAACTAAAGAATTGCAATTCATGTAAATGCAAGTTATTTGTTTTTTGGCAGTAGAAACATTTTATGTACCTTCTTATATTTCTTATAATTTGTACTGTGTTGTTGGTAGTTTTGGCTTGTACGTTAATAGTATAGCAAATTAGACATGCTAAGCAATTAGTTTTCAATGACAGTTATGTGTGAAATAGTATTTTTATTCTTGGTTGTATCATATTTTGTATATATTTAATTATTAAATATTGACTCAATCCAATTTAGAATTTACATTATCATTAAAAAATTAAATATTTCTGGTAATTAGGTATGATTCTATCCCCATCTTCAAATTTATTTAAATATAAAAAATTTTTGAATTTAAATTTATGTCATTATTAAATTTTATACTCTATTAATAATGTTAAGTATATTTTTAAATTATTATGTTATGAATATTAATTTATTTTCATTAATCATGATTTTAAAAGAATTTTTGAAGGAAATGAGGATTATTTACATATTTTTTTTAATACATATTCAAGGAAAAATAATTTAGGAAAGATTCATAAAATTATCAGTAAAATCAAATGCTTTTACCTTTTCTTAAATAAACATATGAAAACATTGCTCTTACATATATATGGAAAATTATATTGTTAACTCATTAGAATACTATTTATCTGTTCTAAATAAATACTCAATTTTTAGAGATGCCCATCTTTTTAAGAATTAAGATGTTTTTTAGAAAAATATAAATTTTAAATCACAGAAAAAAAAAAAAAACTTGAAATGGAATGAATTGGAAAGCATAATTGTATTATATAGTAATAACTTGTTTAACTGAAAAATATTTATTATTTCTTTCTTTCTGTTGTGTGAAAAGGTAAAAACACTCTCTATTTCTATTAATCAGCTAAATAAGGAATACTTATAATTGTTTTCCTGCAATGTAAACCAAAATAATAATCTTTATTTAAAATTTTCATGCCTGAACGAATATTTGTCTTTTCTAGACAGTATAAATAATATAAATAGAATTTTTTTTTATTATAAACTGGTTGTATAATAAAAAAAATTCTATTTAATATATTCAGTACTTAAAAAAAATTATTATTTTTGTTTGTGCAATAATCATATTAATAGGCTCTAGGTCAAAATAAGTAATCAATATATGACCAAAATAGGTTGAAATAGAAAACATTCTGATTAATCCTTTAGGAAAGAATGTTAGTGTTGTCAGTGACTGAAAATAGGTAATGAATTAAGATAATCGCCATTTGTTGCAGTGGTATAATAAATATGTAAATAAATATTAGTAGAAAGCTACTAACTATTCTAATCTTTTTTGGTTTGTCTTTTTTAATTCTGTTTTGGGTAATTTTTACCATTTACTAAAATTATATTATCATGATAGGTAGAAAATAGTATAAACATTCTCCTACTTTCAATGTTACAAAACGTTATGTTATATTTCGATTTTTTTATTTTGAATTATTATATAAATCTTAAAAAAAGAAATTTTTTTTAAAGTTGTATATTTACTTTATGAATTTTCAAATTATAAACCGAATAATTATCATAGAAGATTATTCACTTATGTTAATAATACTCACTATTTATCTTGTAAAATTATTCGAAAACTCAAAAATTACCTATACAGAAAAATAAAAATTAATCTGAAATTAGATTTAAATATTTTTAGGGGAATAAATATTTACACATTTGTCAGTTTTTTTCTTCCATCTAAAAGGTTGAGAAAAGGTATAAAAAAAAAATTTGACTATAATGTTATGTAATCAAACTCCAGTGTTTATATTTTTTAATAAAGACACAATATTATATGTAAGAGTTTCTGTTTTACAAATTGGTAGGTTGTAAATTGATGTCTGTGTATGCTAAAAGAATATCAATATGACATCAGATTACTACCTCCAATTATACTGAATACAGTTAATATAAAACATACTTGATATTCATCAATGGCACTTACTTAAAAAAAATATAGGTTAGGTATTTTTTAATTAGATCTAGGTTTCATTAATAAAAATACTCAGATAACTATAGAAGGCGGTGTAATATTATCATTCCTATTTTGTCATAATTGGTTTCAAATTTTCAAAATATATGAGTATTTTTATTTACGCATACTGATGCTAATGCATTTATATACATTATACCAAATCAGTTGTTATAATTTTTATCTGATTAATGATTTTGATAAATTACAATTTTCTTCATTAAAATAATTGGTAAAATTACCATTTCCAATAAATAAATAAATTTAATTTCTGCACTGGGAAGAAAAAAAATTAAATAACTTCAATATCTGATATTATTTTTTTTAACTATTTAAGATTATAATGAATGATTAGCAAATAGGAAAAATGGAGTATTAACAAAAAAGGCCTTATTGAAATTATTTTATGGAACATTAACAAAAATCATGAGGTATAAGTACCCTATTGAGTGATAACAATTTTGCTTCTATTTTCTTCAACTTTTTCTATTAGCAACAATTTGTTTTCTTCATGACTTATTGCAGGGGCTGTGTAAGTATAAATTAGTTGTTTTACAATATATGACATATAACAATGGAATATTTTTAATTTTTTTAAGTCAATTAAAAATTTTTTATGACATTTACCGTATTTTTCGCCGTATAAGACGCACTTTTTCTCCCTAAAATCGAGGGGGGAAAAAGTGCCTGCATCTTATACGGCAAATACAAAAGCCCACCATGGCAAGGAATGCGAATCAAAGATTCTGTTTCTTCATAAGTTTGTTATTGATGCGAGGAAGAAGAATAACTTTGAAATGAGCCAGATTGGGAACATGGATGATGTCCCGCTAACGTTTGATGTGCCATCTAACAGAACCGTAGATAACAAAGGAGCCAAAAGCATAACCGTAAAAACCTCAGGGCATGAGAAAACCCACTACTCGGTTGTGCTGTCCTGCTGTGCAGATGGTACCAAACTGCCGCAAATGTCGATCTTTAAAAGGAAAACATTCCCAAAAGAAACAATTCAACGGGGAGTCATCGTGCACGTTATACAGTTGATATAAAATATTTTACTACAGAATTTGGTTCATAATCTTTTTTTCCTAAATTGGCCTCCTTTAAAATTGGGTGCGTCTTATATGCCGGTGCGTCTTATACGGTGAAAAATACGGTATATTTTTACCATTTCAGTGAACATTGTGCAAATTTCTATTCTAATTTTGTTTTCAAATTATAAATTTTAAGAATATGAAATTATGCTCCATAATTTTGACTGTGAAGTTTTGATTTCAGTGGTTTCCATTTGTATCAAGAGTTAGAGAAGCAGATGGGCGTCCATTAGGAGTTGGTAAAAAATTATATGCTGTATATGACATTCCTGCCTATGGTAAGTAATATGGTTTACATTATTTTATTATAATTCGGCATATAAGTCAAATTTATGTGATGGGATCAAGCTAAATGCTCAATTCTCTGGCATTCTGTTCTATACCTATTGGATGTAACATCTGCCACAAATTTTTATCCACATAGGGAGTGTATGTTATTATGGTTTAGAATCTTGTTTAAATCATAGATCACAGTTAAGTACTCATGGGAATTAAATATAGTGAGCAGAAAACATTGTAGTAAAAACAAACCTTTAAATAAATAAATGAGATATTTCTTTTTATTTAAATAAATTTTTATATTTTATAGAATTTTCATGATTTTTTTATCATAATAAAATTTAGAAAATATATGAAATTTTTAGGTGATGTATTTGGAAGAAAGTCATGTCTGATAATTTAATTTACTATGCAAATAAAATTAACTCTTTAGTAAATTTTGTTTTTTATTGTAATCCTGACTGAGAATTCAATGTAATTATTGAAAAAAGAAAATTCACATTTGTTTTTTACATTTTTTCTTAAATTTTTAATAGTGTTTCAAAACTGTTTCTTTTTACATTACACTCAAAAGTGAGTTATTAAAAAGTTATTGAATTCATATTTTAATGAAGCTGGATCTAAATAGAAATTATTTGTTTATTTTTACTCACTTCAAAACCCTATTTTAATAATTCAGTTTAAATAGTTTTCTAAATATTTATTGTAAAGTTGAGTTGTAATCTTTCACTACAAATATTACTATCTACTCACTGCAAATATTGATACAGATTTAACTATCAAAATAGGGCCGTGGTGGCCTGGTTGGTATGGGCATCATTCTTGTTACTGGAAGGTAGTGAGTTTGAATCCCGGCTTTGCTGAAGATCCATCATGTTCAATAATGGTGACATAAAATATGTCGAGTCACAATGTCCTCCATGTTCCCATTCCAAATTAACACCTTTGGGGGTGATTGGAGCCAGGCTATGGATCTTCTCTTGCTTCAGTCTCTAAATTGGAAGATCCAGATGGGGCTGTCATCTATCAGCCAAAGTTTTACTTCCACCTTCGAATGAGGGTGCTCAATTCAAAAACGGAAGAGGCTCTTTCTGACTTTATTTGCCCAGTCCCTGACAAACAGGTTTGGCTTTGCCAAGTGTCATTAGTAACAACAACATTATCAAAGTATCTGTAAAATAACATAATGTGCAGAAATTAATAAACTAAATGCATAGGCTTTTTCCATTTTATATTATCAGTATTCATGTCAACATTTGTAAATAATGGAATCAGAATTTGAAAATTTAAATTAGAAATGTTTTAACAATTTTATAGAATATACTGTTCATTTAACTTTTTTTTTTTTTTTTTTTTTTTATAAATTTCTTTGGAATTTAATTGAAGTTCATTTTTTGCCTTTATTATTTTACTTTTGTCCTGCTCATTAAAATAAAACTCCAATATATTTTTTAGTAAGAGATGATTTATAATAAACTGGAAAATATTTTCAAACATCATCTCTCTTCCAAAATTTCCTAAAAATCAGAAAAACAATGAAAAAGCTTTGAATTTTCTGAAAAACGTAAGAATTTATGATTGTATTGTAAGTGGAAAATTAAATTTGAAAAACTTCTTTGCTCAATTATTTCACAAACCATTGTAATTATGACTGCTTGAAAATGTTGTATGATATTTTTTCTCCTAACAAATATAATGCTATGTCCAGAAAATTTAAATTCAAATATGAGAAGTTGTTTGAGATAAGCCTAATGATTTCAAAAGTTTTTTATTTTTGGAATAATTTAACTAAACATTTATCAAAGTTTTTGAGATAATTGTTAGGAATTCATTTATAATTTTTAATCAAGTGATACTTTTTTTAATTTCACGTTAATCCACATATTGTCAATGTGACAAGTTACTAAATCATGAAAATATAAAACAGAATATCCAGTTAAGATATTCAACATACAAATTTTTTTACTGAATATTCATATTATATTGGTTAAAAAAAATATTAATTTTTAACATAATTTTTTTTGGATTTACCTCTCATAGTAACCTTTTTTTTAATATTTTGAACCAAATGATTTTTTCCTGAATACTAACATTATAATTTCCCCATAGATTATGATACTTTGTATGTGAAATATATAGGTGATTTATTTACAATTACTGTGAAAGGCATTTTCTAACATCAAAACGTTTTGGCACTACTTTTTTGAGAGTTAAGAAAATACGATGCAAAATCTTTCTTAAAATTTGTATTAATGGAATACAATTTAAAATCTTATTTAATGTTTTAATATAATAAAATTCATATAAATTATGTAATTTCTTAAGATTTTAACATTTTCATAAAACAATTTTTTATTAAAAAAAGGGAAAAGTCTTGCTGAATTTTATTTATATAACAGACTTTTATTCAGCATGAAGTTAAATTTTTTTCTTGATCTGTAATGTTATAGAAATTGCTTATGAATTGTTTCTGTATGAAAATTGTTATGGGTGATCAAATTGAGATTAATTGACAAAAGTGGCTTCATAAACAATTACTACTTTAGTTCTAATGCTTAAAGATTAACTAATGTTAATTGTTACCAGAAAAGGACAAATTGAAATAATAAAGGAAAGACAAAAAGATTGAAGGATATGTTGTTCAAAGTGGATAGAAAATTAGAGTTAATGTTTAGAAACTATCCTAAAACTATATAAGCTTTGAAGAAATTAATAATGTGCAATTTCTTAAAAGTTTGTTAGCGGGTATTTTTAAAGTATGAATATACCAATTGCAATAACAAATTTATGTACAACATTAGAAACAAATTATAACCAAGCTGTAGAATATTTTGATCAATTGTCCAATATATGTAATGATTGAATTAATGAATAGTTTTTAAATCTCGATTTTTATGATACAAAAAGGGAAAAATATTAGGGGAAAACATGCTATACTTCAACCCATCTTTTAAATTGTATTCTTATTCATTTATTATTATACCAGATTTATTAAAAATATTTTTATTATAAAGAATTTTAATAAAATGAAAAGTTGAACTATGTAAGGAGTAATTAAGGAAATTTGCACTCTATCAAGTCAAGAAACAGTGCTTATTTGCATTATTTATATTTAGACTTCAACTTTTCTTTATAGATTGTAATGTGAAGGTATCAAATATACATACACAAAAAGAAAGTACTGTTGAATTGCACTGTACAGTTTGATGAAAAGAATAATGATCTTAGAAGCTTCCATTATGTAAAGCTGTTGTCTATCTAGCAAGTTGAATTATGTATTAAATAATGGTTGGCATTACTTCTAAGTAAAAGTTAAGTAGTAAAAGAAAAGCAGATATTGTGATAAAAACTAAATTAAAAAATGAAAAAATGTGTGTTTTTTTTTTTTTTTTTTTTTTTTTAATAAAGAAGAATTGCAGTAGTATAGTATATATAACTTTATATAGAAAATTGCTCTCAACATTTACATTCAATTATTCTAAATATATTATTTAAATAATTGTACATTTAAATTACATTAATATATCATTTAAATAATTGTCATATAAACGATTGACGTTAAATTTTGGAGAAAGATAACATCTCTATTACATATTAAAACACTCATAATATTCATAAAATTTATTTTATAATAAGAACTTTAATAAAAAGTTGTTTGAGTTAGATTATGAAAATTATTTTATTCTGTTTACATTATAGCCATTGGAAAATTAGTTTTCCTCACTCAAGTAACATAAACCTTTAATTAATGTAAAATATAGATTTAGGACTTTTGAAAATTAAGTGATGCTTTAATCGATTGTCTCTTAAAAAGGTATTTTTAAATCTTAAAATCAACTCCAATGTTAACTAGTCAAAAAAATGTTCTTATAGTAATGTCTAAAAAATTCTTAGTCCAATTTTCAAGCACATTACTTCAGTCTGAATTATGCATTTTGCCCTCATAAAGATTTGACTAATTATTCAACATGCACTCAACAGAGTGTTCATTCACAAGACATATTTATTGCTAAGCAGAACACCTAACAAATTGAACTTAATAGTGATCAGTTAAGGAAAATTGATTAGAAAAGGAATAAAATAAATAAAAAGTAAGAAAGATTTTGGAAGAGCTGCTGATGTTTATAAAAAATTATGCAAAATGAGTTAAAACAAAATACACTTCAATAATATGAATGTAGCAGATTAAAAAAATCTCAGGAAATGTTGCAAGCTTTTACAGTATTCAAATATTCATGAATTTGGATAGTTTGATTCATATACTATAGCCTCTAGTTCTATTATGATCTATTTTCATGAAATTCCAGTTGCAATCTATCACTGATATATTTGCACATGAATTGTAATATTTTGCATTTATATACAAACTTTTGATCATTTCTGATTAAATATCTTTTAATAAATGTGCAGGTGAATATCAAATGGTGTACAGAGTTGTAGAATACAATAAAGGCAAATTAATTGCTATTGAAGGAGATAATTTATTGATGCCCAGAATTGAATTTCGTTTTGTGAAAGTGAAGGAAGCAGAAACAAAGCTTAGCATTGTTGTTTCTTTCAGAAGATTGAGTTATTTTTTCCAGGTATGTGACTTTTATTGACATGTTTCCTTATGGTAATATAATCATAATATGATTTTTAAATATTAATGTTTTCATTTTTTTATTATTCAAATGATATTTATTTTAATAACTAATAATTTATTAAAATAAATTTACTGTCCACTTTTCTGATTTACAATCTAATTTTGTGCTTTTCAATGCATTTATTAATAATTTTTCATTTGTAATTTTACTTTTGGAATATGATAAACATTTAAAAAAGTGATGGACTCAAACCATTTATCATGATTTTATATAATTGTACAATCATCATTCTTGGTATTACAAAAAAATGAGTATTTTGGTGGATAAAAAGACATTTACCAATGAGAATATGCCTAATTTTTTAATATGCTAATAAATATTAAATTAATGAGCAAAAATTGCATTATGAAGAATAATAATTGTTCTGTCAACCAAAATGATGATATAATATATATTTCAAAATGTCTAGTTTTAATTAGATATTTTATAAGAAATAAATGAGCTTTATTGAAAGGAATGTGATTTATGTTTTCATAATTTTGAAAATTGAAAAAAGTATGTACACAATGTTTTTATTCTTTCAATTTTTTTACTTTATTTTAACTGTATTATGATTTCCTATTTTCTTTAACTAAAGTTTGGAGGTGAAATGTTTTCTGAATTGCATCATGCATATATATTTTATTGTGGTCTAATCACCATTTTTTACAAAATGCATTTATTTAAAAAGAAAAATTACAAGTATTCGGGTACTTTATATATTTGAAAGAATTAATGATTAAAATGTAAATAACTACTAGGGAAATAATTTTAATTTTTCAAAACTGAAGCAAATTCATGAAATAAAAAAATGAATTTTTTATTTGTGTAAAAGCATAAAAGATCATATTATGAAGGCAAATTAAGCATAAGTGTATTACATAAGGTAAAACTGTAATATAACTTCTTTTATAATTATTCTCATTTCAAAATGAGGCTTTGTCTAAAAATTGAAAATGGAGAAAGAATAGAAAGTGATTACAATTTTTTTGCCTCCATTTATGTTTTATCAATTTTTATTGAACATTAATTTGAATTTAAAAAAAAAACCCTTATTAATTTTATTTTAATTTCACATCATTTCTCTCAAGCATTATTCTCGATAGTCATTCATCCTCCTCTCAATATAAACAATTTTGCAGGAGGATGAACTAAAATATGCAGTTATTCATTTTCACTCCTTATTATGTTTAAAAAATGTGACAAAAAATTAAAAGATAATATTTGCAAACATTATTCTTTGCAATCATATTTTTTCATTCCTCAATGCCTAGAATTCATTAGAGGAAAAAATTAAAGTATGTAGGTATGAATCTTTATCCCCCTTTACATTTATAAACCTTAACCAATTTTAAAAAATAGCACAATTTGAGGTTTTCAGCTGTGAAATAGTAAACATTGGTATGTACTCTTTAAAATAAAGTTTAAAAATCTACCTGATTCTCAGCATAAATATGGAAAGATCACATAGCCCAGTGCCATTAAATTATTTAGCTAAATTTGATTTCAATTTTAGTTGCAACCTTGTGAAAATTGTTCTTTTAAATTATGGTATCATCCTTTTTTGAAAGATAAAAATAAATAAATAAAATAAAAATCAATGAATAAATAAACTTTGTAATTTTTCCTGGGGGATTTGCATTTAAATATGTGTTAAGTATTTTACTGTACAGTCTGTTTCTTTTAATTTGATGATCCAATGTCAGCATTCTCTAATATGTTTTTAGAATAGCAGCTGTGCTAGAATAGTTTTTATATTTTTAGCATATAAATTACTAATAAGGTTTAATTTCCATGGTCTCTCTGATGTTAAAAATCTTTTAACTAGTTTTCCCAATTTCAAAGAAATAGATTATAAGTTAAAGCTAACTGTTAATATAAATTTACACTTGAGAATTTATTTCTTTTCTAATTTGTATATTTCTTTATTTCAGTATTCCATTGCACCAGTTTTAAATTTTTTGGTGAAGCAAAAATTACAGCATTCATTATTTCTATTGAAATCTTTGTTTCCTTATTGAAATTAAGTAATGAGAAAAT
>JAPDSC010139668.1:5343-18686 GCA_026290005.1 Latrodectus geometricus
AAAAGTTAATTTTACTCAAAGTGATTTGCTTGAGACATTTTTTTTATTTAAATACAGAAATCAGAAAGAAATGTTATCCATCTTTTTTATTGCTAGCTCGTAAAAAATATTGGAAAATATATATGACACAAGGTTTATAATATCTTTATTAAAATTTAAAAATAAGAAGGAAATATAATAAGTAACAGGAAAGATAGGTCTGAGTGGGCAGCGAAATTCATTTCTCTGACAGAGCCCCGAAACTCGGCTCCATAGTTAAGCAAACAGGGTTGCTAAAACTAAATGTTCACATTGTATACCGCCAAATTATTACCACCACTTTCTTCAAGTGCGCATGCGTTAGAATTCCCATCTGGAGCCTGGCCATGGACTTTACCTCGAGACACTAGTCGATATTTACCGGCGAAGGCCGTGACGTACCTCAGGACCGCTGATATCGTCATTCGCATAGGTGTCCAAATACTTATTGGTAGACAGTGTATAATCATATAAATATAATTTTTTAAAAAAAAAAATATTAACATTTAATTTGCTTGCGAATTTTTGTACTGCTTTCTTATTAAATATGAGTTCTTAAATGTGATTTTATCTGGATTATTTTATTTTGACTGTTTTCTCTCTTTTTTTTTTTTTTTTTATTTAAATAGATTATTTGGCACAGCTCCCGTATAAACAATCATGCCAATTTCTGAATTTGGTGATTTTTTGATGGATATTATTTTTTATTTGGCAACCTAGTTTTTTATTATGTCATAGAGTTCAAGAATAATAAGAATTATATAAAAAAAATTCTATTTTGGCATCACTAACTAGTGTTTACGTCATCGCGACGAAATTTAGGACATTTTATTTCATTTTTGAATTTTAAGTATTTTTGCGAAATAGTTCGTCTAAATGTTTTTAGTGTATTAGACAGATTTCTTGCCTTTTTTAAATACTGAAATTCTAATTGATCTTTTTCATTATTTTAAATAAATCTTATGCTGCCCTGTATTTTCTTTTTTAAATTATTATTTAAAATTCAAATTATATTTTATAATTTGTATTTATTTTTTTTTAGAATGCTCCTATGTCTTCAATGAAATTAATGTTCTAATTTTCTTAGAATTCGTATTTACATTTTCGAAATTCTCTTGTTCCTATATTTAACTTATTTACATTTACGAAATGATTTTCTTATGTTTTCTTTTTTAAAATTCTAATATTTCAAAAATATACATTTATACGCTTTTTATTTATCAGGCGTATATTATTATTTAGATGCATTACATTTTATCAGGAAAGAATTTATTACGTCACCTTCACATTTCTTTGCCGCCAAAAATTTCAGAAACTAGCAGGGTGGATTATACGCCAGTTGTGCCGATTATTTAAGTGTTATTCTGAATTGAAGTTTCGCATCAATAATTTCATTATTTTTAAAATCAATAGTGACGACATTCTTTCCAGAAATAATCTCATACACCCAGGAACATTGAAAATGGCTCCACCAAGAAGGGAGCCTGGGATTGAAATGAAATCCATTACACATAAATAATTCAGATGTGAGATTCATTTGATCCCAAAATCAAGACAATCAAACAAATACAGTGTATACAATTAGACAAGTGCAGTGCAACCTTGCGACATTAATAGCAGGTCGGAACGCCTCCTGTTGCAATATATCTCGCCACACGGTCCGGCAACGAATTGGTTAGACGTCTGCTATTACCCAGAGACAGATGAGTCCAAAACTCTTGAACAGCTATTTCCAAATCGTGTACAGAGTAACACGGTGGCATCTAGTGTCATAAACATGCTCTATCGAAGACAAGTCCGGGGAGGGCCGGCCATGGAAGAGTCTGAATATGCCGTAAGAAGTCTTGTGCAACTCGAGTTTTATGCGAACGAACATAATCTTGCTGGAAAATTGCCTCCTGGAAGACGACTTAGGAAAAATCCGACATGGGATTGAGGAATGTCATCAACAAAGCTCTGGCCCATTAAGTTTCCACGTTCCACAGCTAGAGTGGACCGGCTGTCATTGGCTATAGCACCACTATTACGCCTGTTGTACGCGGAATGTTTCTCGCAACCGCCTGGATGAAAGTGTACCGTTCACCAGGCTGTTTTTTACACTAGTATGCTGCATCACATGACCCCAAAACGATATGGTATTTATCACTAAACCCCACAGTTTGCTAATCTGGCATTCCACATTTGTCACCACAGTAAACGGAGTCACCGATGTTGCGATGTTAAAGGCAATGTACGAAGTGGTCGCTTAGATTGTTGATTCATCTGGAAATGGATTGTTTTACATCTGGCATACCTTCATCTGCGCATCCGACGAAATGATCAATCATACAAACGGACGGCCATGACATAGAACTGCAAAAACCTGGTTGTTTACGGCGTTGTTATCCTTACCGGATGTTAGAGAATTCAAAATCTTACTTAACCCAAGTTCCGTCGTGTTTACTTAAGGCATCTGGATCATGTTTAATAAATCATTGTCGCAATGTCCTCCAAATGGAGTATCTCTGGCAGTAGCAAGTAGAGTACTGGAGAAGACTGCTTGGTGATCCCTGCTTCTGAATTACGAAGACACCCTTCAAGCAGCTTCCACTTAACTAGAGAAGCCCATCTGTGACTAGAAAGAACGCATCTGCGCTCACTAATGTAATCTTTCTTAAAAGAAGCAAGGTTTCATTCATACAAAAAACATCGCACTTGCCCCAAAAGATAATTTTTCATCTGTTAAGAAAAAGAAAAATAGCATTACGGCCACGGTAGCTTTGTTGGTCAGGCTTGTGAGTTCGATTCCCCACCGACTACAGAACGTCGGGTTCTCTAATGGCCAACTGAGGCACATAAAACATGTCGTGGTAATAATGTTTTCCATGTTCTCATTTTAAATTAATAATTCTGGGGTTAGTAGGAGGCAGGCCTTGGGTCTTCCTTGTTTTCCTATCTCTAAATTTGAAGACCCAAATGGTGCTACTCTGTATGAGCCAAGTTGTACTTCCAACCTCTTGAGAGAGTGCTCTGTTCAAAGATAACAACAACAAAATAGCACTAAACATGTATTTAACCATTCTAAATCAAAATTAAATTTAAATCAATAACAAGTTAAGACTTTTTAAAAGAGGTATTTTAAGATAAAAACATATTAAAGAAAGACGTGTATTATTTTTAATATTAAGCGTGAAAAACATACACGCGCTGTTAGACACATTACACAGATTGTAAATATTAGACATGAATGATACTTTTCGAAGTAATTTTTTAATGGCACTGCATCTCTTACAATAACTCCAGATAATTTTTAGAGCTTTATATATACAATGGAAGTTGTCTAGCTCACACAAATTGTGTCACGATATATTTTTAATCAGTTCAAAGCGTAGAGTAATAAGTATTAGTAGATGGGGTCTGTTCGCTACTGATTGATTGCTTATAGCTATTATTTTAAGTATTGACTTTATCATTATGGGACATTTTTAAACATCCTTTTCTACTTGGATTTTTTTATCATGTCATTCCATACGAAAAGTTGTGTCAAACAAAAAAAATGTTGGAATTGCTTACCAGTTAAAAATTTTTATTAATATTATTCTCGATTGTTTTCTAAACCTGCTGTATACTTTTGAGTAAAAATGAATGATTAATTGTAATAAGTTGTAGTAACATTACTAAAATAACAATACAATAAGTTTATTATCCCAAGCCATTTGAAGAATCTATACTTAAACTATAAACTAGCAATTTTATTTATTGGTAAATACAACATTTATTGCGTACACAAAACCAAATTGAACAAAACTCTAGAGAAGTTACTTTCATTTTGGTTTTCGTGATTTAAAAATACTATTAGGTGTAAACATGATAATTCGTACAGATGCCAAATGTCATTTTGTTGGATGCAGTTCCATAAATATTGTATTGGTTGATCAATGCTAATTTGATATGATGCCAGAATTTTCATCCACTGATATCCCATACGTGGTCAATTAGTAACCAACCCAAGGCAAAATATTAGGTCGGAGAAAAAGTAATCCATTATTTTTTCGGTAGACGTCTGTAGTGATCGATATCTCGTGAGATATCTATTAAACAATTTCAGATTTATGCTCGTTGGAAAGGTGACATTTGACACTAAAATATCCTTTTGCGGTTTTTTGTTTGATTAATTCAGTTACGAGTACAAGGTTTTAAAAATGGAAGACAACAAACAGAAAATTCGATGCATTTTCGTTTTTCTCTTGTAACGGCGAAAAAGATAGCCGGGTGGCTAAAATTGTGAAAGGTGTTTATCGTCCTATATAAGACTGTAACAACCAGTTACGTACAATTTTTGTTTCGTTGATTCCGTTCGGGTATTTTTGATGTTAGAGATGCACCTCGCATGTGGATACAGCATCGTTGAAAATATCTATAAAATATCAAAAATGATCGAAGTTAACCGCAAGTCAGCAGTCGTAACGCCCAAGACCTAAAAATCTACATGAAAGCTGTTTTAAACCTTTTTACAAAGTGAATCCAAAAGAAGTTACATAAAGTTCACGTAAAAATAATGGATTTCTTTTTCCCCAACCTAATATTAACATATAAAGCATGTTGGTTTACATTAGTAATATGTGAAAGTGAGCTTGTTGAAAAACACCCTCTAAAATGCTATTTATGCATTGCAGCACAATTGGTTATGTCATCACATGGAAGCACTAATTTACAGTCAAGATGCATAGGATAAGCTCGAATGGCCCTGTTGTCATAGGAAATAATTCCCCCGGCCATTACTTTATATGTACGTCCAGTATGTCTGAGTCAGACTCATCAGTAGCGCTCAACAGTATTCCTTCTAACCAAAACACGAACTCTATTTTTATCAACAGCTGTCATGATAAAATACTAGATTTCCACTTCATCATCTAATAAGTTTCAGTTTGACATTACTTACGTCATAAATGGTAATAGAGTTTAGTGGCAGGCATGTCACAGAGTATTTGGCACGAGCTGTCTAAAACTAAATGAAATGTCACTGTTTTCGAATCTTCTAATTTAGTAGTCGAATCAAAATTTTGCTTCTGAAGTATGTGAGATTTGTGAAATTAAAACTTCGATTGTTAACGAACACACACACACATTTATTCACAAACATTAATTGACAAAACGACACATTACAGACAAGGTTTACAAAAACTATAACATCTGAAAAAGTTTGGAGCGCACACTCGCTCGTTACATTCTTTTATATACCACTTGAGTTCCCACTTGAGTGTCCACTTGAGTTCTCTCAAGTACATGTGTGGCGGAAACATTGCCAGTGAATTCGCAACAGTCACAGTTCATTGTACGACTGTGGTCCCTACTGCAGCTCTAAAGTCTGCTGAAGACTTGGTGCGATGTGCCAAATCCACTCGCATTGCATATTGGTCTTCGCATTCTATAATGTCGCAAGTCCTCTGAAAACATGGCGCAGCTTGGACCTTGCGCCATTAAAATCAACCAACCAACAAACCTCTGAAAACATTGTCCTATTCCAGTGATTGTTTTGAGCATTGTCGCCAGCAATCATGCATTGTGGGTACATTTCTTGTCAATCTTTTTAGAATATCGTGGAAGTTTCTCTTCGTAGTCCAACCGTACTATCTCATTCGAACGCCGTGAGCTATTGATAATAGTCTTAGTTGTAGTTGAGTTGCAACGTAGTCCTTTGCTGTTAAGTCTCGAATGCATCTAACACCCATGAATATTACAGTTTGTCTTTAAAGTAAATTTGATTTGAATGTTTATAGTAACGTTATTAATGCCACACTGATTCATCTAGCTCGTACTTTAAATCGACGTCATCTTTCAGGCTAATGTGCATGATTATCAAAATTCATTTATATCGCGTAATTCTTTATCGCTGGGATGTTTTTCTATCCGCGTAATAAGCGATTAAAATGTTTTTTTTTTAAATTGATTTATTGAAAAAAATGTAGAAGTTTCGTTTTTTCCGCCTGATTTACTAAAAAGTGGAGTTTAAAAAAGTAGTTAAATTGATTTGTTGAACAAATTAGAAGAAAAGTAGCTGACCTTTTCATAGATTTAATATAGATATATATTGAATCAATGTAAATAAATTTATATTCTTCCATTTTGTGTTCTGGCATTCTAATTGAATTACATCATTTTGGGATTAGCTTGAAAAATTAACAAACCTTAGTATTATAGTTAATTTTATTTCATTTGTCAACATACACACAGTATACGGGTATGTAAATGCAGTAGTGTTTTTAAAATCACGTACATAAAATCGAAAATTAATTTTCTGAGGATTAGTTAGTTCAATTTGTTAATTTCTTTGTATTTAGCAATTTAAAAAATTGCTATTTTACTAAATCTTTAAAAGGCTTAGCAGTAGTATGGAATAATTAATTCTCTTATTGCATTGTTATTATGTTTCTGCAACTTATTACAATAAATCATTCTTATATAATTGAAAATATAAAGGACAGTAATAATATTATTTATAAGGAATCGCGTAATAAAACTTTATTATCATTTATTTTAAATATAAAATTTTAAGCTGGAATGCAGTTCCTACATTTCCTTTTTTCCAACATATTTTCGTCTGAAATAACCTAATAAGGTATCTAAGTAGTGGGAAAAAATGTTTAAATGAGTCTTAAAATGGTAGTCGGTATTTAAAATAATATCTGTTAGCTATATACCTGTAACTAACAGATAACATCCACTGATACGTATTTTTGAACGCTATGAACTGATGGTTAAAATATGTCGGTAATACAACTTATATATACCATCAAAACTGTTAAATTTAAAGTTCTAAAAATTATTATTGCGAGACATGCAACGCCATTCAAAAATTTATTCCATAAATTTACTTCGAAAAGTATCATTTATGTCTAATATTGACAAACTTATGTCATGTGGCCAATACTATGCTTATATTTCATGCTTAATATTAAAAATAATAAAATTCCATGCCTAATATTACGAGTTTTTATTTTAAAAATAGTTTTAAAAGAGATATTTTTATTGCTTTAAATTTTATTTCAATTTAAAATTGTTAAGTATATATTTAGTACTTTTTTTTTTATTTTAAAATTGATGTAAAATCATCTTCTTCTGGTCAGTAAATTTTGGAGTTTTCTATATAAAGTGGGAAACTTTTTTTTTTTTTTTTTTTTTTTTTTTTAAAAGCAAGTTTACGTTTTAGCTGATAAAATGATTGAATTATAAGCTACTGGTAAATAACCTTCGAAATTTAGAGGCAAAGATCAAGCAGTAGACCCCCTCTTAACGTGACGTCCCTAGAGGTATCATTTCATTTGTGGGACATTGCGACCATGACATATTTAATCTGTCTCAGCCACCTTTTAATGTTTACATTACGGGATCTTTGGTTGAGTCTGGATTCAAACCGCCTATATTCCTAAAATGATACTTATCACGTAAAAGCGAAGATTAAAGTTAAGGCACCAAATGAAACTACCTGTTAAGAGTTGCTGAGTGTCAAACACATAAGTCGTGCCTCTGCCAGTGAACTGTGCTTTAGTGTTTAAGTAATATGAAATATTGTACTTGTATATCCCATAATCTCCCTGTTTAAGTGTGTTTGTTGGCAGATAAGTCCTGAGGTTCCTCCTGAACTGGCTATTCTGGATACCGATTTGAAAAATATAAGTCAAACTGATGTATTACATAATCATCTAATTTGCGTTGTTGGCTTCAATAAATTCACATAATTAGGGGTTCCAATTAACTTTTCTTTAATTAATTATTAATATTAGGTTGGGGAAAAAGGAATCCATTATTTTCACGTGAACTTTATGTAACTTCTATTGGATTCGCTTTGTAAAAAGGTTTAAAACAGTATTCATGTAGATTTTTAGGTCTTGCGCATTACTACTGCTGACTTGCGATCAACTTCGACCATTTTTGATATTTTACAGACATTTTCGACGATGCTGTATCCCCATGAGAGGTACATCTCTAACATCAAAAATACCCGAACGGAATCGACGAAACAAAAATTGTACGTAACTGGTTGTTACAGTCTTATATAGGACGATAAACACTTTTCACAATTTCAGCCACAATTTCTGGCAATCTTTTTCGCCGTTACAAGAGAAAAACGAAAATGTATCGAATTTTCTGTTTGTTGTCTTCCATTTTTAAAACCTTGTACTCGTAACTGAATTAATCAAACAAAAAACCGCAAGAGGATATTTTAGTGTCAAATATCACCTTTCCAACGAGCATAAATCAGAAATTGTTTTATAGATACCTCACGAGATATCGATCACTACAGACGTCTACCGAGAAAATAATGGATTACTTTTTCCCCAAACTAATATTATTTAAAAATATAATCTTTAAGGAAATATTTAATATGATTATATTTAATTATTAATAGATTAGTGGAGACTAATTATATATATATTTAATGCTTCAATGGATAATAAGCACATGATCAATATAAATAAAATTTTTTTGTTGTTAATGACACTTGGCAATGCCAAGCTCGCCCATCAGAGATTAGGCGAATGAAGTCAGAGAGGGAGCGTTTTACGTTTTTTATAGAGCACCCTTATACGAAGGTGGAAGCATGTCTTTTGGCTCATAGATGGCAGCATCACCTGAATCTTTTAATTTAGAGATTGAAACCAGTGAAGACCCAAAGCCTGGCTCCAACCACCCCCATAGTTGTTAATTTGTAATGGGAACATCGAGGACATTACGACCCGACGGATTTAACGTGCCCCAGTCGCCATTAGTGAACACGACGGATCTTCGGCTAAGCCGGGATTCGAACTCACCACCGTTTGGTAACGAGAATGATGCCCTAACCAACCAGGCCACCGCGGCCTCTAATAAAATTTTTCAGCACTAAATAGTAAAAAGAAAAAACATAACTTTTTTTTTGCATATAGAACTTTTTCTTAGCTCAAGCGATAGAAATTGGATTCACCTGAAGAAGAAAAATAAAAGAATTTCATTAAAATATATTTCAATAAATTTATTAGTAATGAATGTATTAACTTAGTTTTTCAATTAAGAAATATCAAATTATTCATCAGGATTATATATATTCTATTATTTGGGAATATCAAACTATCACAAGACATACAACAATAGTACAGAAATTGATGATTCAACTTAACTCTAAAAAAGATCATATCCATTTGAATGGTGAATAAAGAACTGAAATAAGAATATTACGATACATTTTCGATCAAAATTGGCTTCTGTATGGAGTACTAGAATGTCAGATTTGAGTTTAAAGAGACAAAGAGCAGAGTTTTCTAAGTTGCTGTCTGACATTGTTATGCTGACACTTTTCTTGCTATAGTGGGAGTGATTATGGATTGTTTCCCCATCTCTTAAGACACGTTAAAGGTACATTGATTATCAAGGGTCATATTTCTGAGATTTCGTTACTTTTTTCCTTACCTTTGGATTTCGATAGCAGTCAGATTTTCTCTGTGGACGTAGTACACCCACTCATTTCACACTATGTTCAAGTTAACCACCAATTTCTCTTATTTTAGCCATTTTCTGGATGTATCATCTATGGATACGCCTGAACACTGATACAAAACGTCTAGTCCATAAAACAAGATGTAAATTCCCTTTAATTTTGACGTGTATGGATGCTATTTGGACAGCCATTCGCCGATGAAGATTGAAAGCTGTTGTTTAGTGCTTCAGCGTTTATAGATACTATTTTTAGTGGCTGTAGAATCGATACTTATAAGACTTGATCGTCTTCCTCATTATATAAAGTAATATGTTCTCAATCATTTAACATTTACATGCAGTTTGAAAAAAATAATGATTCAAAGACTTTAATAATTAATATTAGAGAGGTCTCAAGATGCACCCAAATGTCAAAATCTGCAGGCATCACCGGCACATATCCTTGAATGCCTGGGGTTGTCTCTTGAAGTCCTATACAAGTCTCTTATGCTTGTTTTCAATTTTCTGAGAGTAAATATACAAGTGGTCATTCCTAGATATATCTAGTAGACTCGTTTAGTATATTCCTAGCCATGGAGATTAGTAACAACAACAACAACAGTAAATGTTATAAAGCTTATTGTTTACTTTAAATTTTATAAAATATTTGATTTTTTAATTTTGTTGTAAGGGAATCAAACTTTCTAATTAGTTACTCAATTTTAGTTACGTAGCAGTTTAATCATATACATCATTTTGAAATATTATGATTCTATTGTAATAAAATCGTTGGTTCCATCTAATTCAAATTTACGAAATTAGAAGAACTCATCCTTTTAGAAGTTAAGAAATTTTTCAGCTTTCAATGCATACAAATTGAGTTTTGCGCTTCTTAATTGGTACCCATAAGCTTTTTTTTACTGCTTTATAAATATATAAACATTTTTTAATTTATTATATTCTTTCCTAATAAGATAATTGTATTAAAAAATTTATCTTCATTTGAATTTTAGGAAATTTTTTTATTTATTAACTTATTTATAAATTATTATAGGTTATTTCAGAAGGACACTTATTTCCCTTTCGATTTTCAAACTAAAGCAATATTTAAGGCTTTTTTTAAAAAAAATAATAGATTTATTGACATTGCAACGTTTGTGAACAAATTTTTATAATTTTGTAATTCGAATAGATGATTTTAGAATGCTATTTTTATTTTTAAAAATATATATATTAGAGCTTTTCACACAAACGTTTTACTATTTATATTAATAATTAATTTGGTTTTAATTTTAAAAAAATTAAATAGTTTGCTTTAAATTACAATAAAAACACACTACTGGCCATTAAAATTGCTACATCAAGAAGGCGACATGCTACAGACGTGAAATTTATACGAAAGGAAGAAGGTGCTGTGATATGGAAATGATTAGCTTTTCAGCGCATTCAGACAAAGCAGGCGCCAATAGCGACACCTACATTGTGCTTAAATGAGGAAATTGTTCAGCCGGTTCGTCATACACAAATTGCATTTGAACATTGTTGCCTGGTGAAAAGTTGTTGTGATGCCTCGTGTAAGAAGGAGAAATGCATACCAGCACGTTTCTGACTTTGATAAAGGTCGCGTTGTAGTGTACTGGGATTGCGGTTTATCTTATCGCAGTATTGCTGCTCGCGTCGGTCGAGATCCAATGACTGTTAGCAGAATATGGAATCGATGGGTTCTGGACAGTAATACGGAACGCCATGCGGGATCTCAACGGCCACCTATCACTAGCAGCCGATGAATAATCCGCATGACCGTAATGAATCGTGCAACACGTCACGAGCCGTGAGTGAAGAAACGGGGTCGTTTGGAAGACAACAAGTGTCTGCACGAACAGTTTGACGACGTTCGCAGCAGCATGGACTCTCAGCTCGGGCGGCGCCTTCAATGGTGTGATCAATGACGAACCTGGGTACACGAATGGTGAGACGTCATCTTTTCAGATGAATCCAGGTTCTGTGTACAGCATCATGATGGTCGCATCCGTGTTTGGCGGCATCGTGGTGAACGCACACTGGCAGCGTGCATTCGTCATCGTCATACTGGCCCATCACCTGGCGTGATGGTATGGGGTGCCATTGGATACACGTCTCGGTCACCTCTTGTTCGCATTGACGGTGCTTTGAACAGTGCACGTTACATTTCTGGTGAGTTACGACCCGTGGCTCTACCCTTTATTCGAGCCCTGCGAAACCCTACGTTTCAGCAGGATAATGCCCGACCGCATGTTGCCGGTATTGTATGGACCTTCCTTGTTACGGAACATGTTCGGCTGTTGCCCTGACCAGCACGTTCTCCAGATGTTTCACCAATAGAAAGCGTCTGGTCAATGGTTGCCGAGCGACTGGCTCGTTACCAAACGCCAGTCACTATGGTTGATGAACTGTGGCATCGTGTTGAAGCTGCGTGGGCATCTGTACCTGTACAAGCAATCCAATCTCTGTTTGACTCAATGCCCAGGCGTATAACTGCTGTTATTACTGCCAGAGGTGGTTGTTCTGGGTACTGATTTCTCAGGATCTATCTAGCCAAATTTTTTGAAAATTTAATCACTTGTTATTTGTAGTATAATATATTTGTCCAATAAATATCATTTTGTTATCTGCATTTCTTAATGGCCAGTAGTGTAAGTTTTTTTTTTTATTTTGTCATCTTTTAAGAAATTTTAAATTGTTAACTAGAAAATTATCCAATAATTATTGACTCCAAATGTACTTAGCTGTACTTAATTTCTAGCTAAATGTATTTAACGATATTTAACTTTTCAACAATTAACTGCAAATGTATTTAACATTTAAAAGTTGATTGAGTAATGTGTATTTCTTTCAGCTTCTGAAGTACTTAAAGAACCAAGTATAATATGATGTTAGAGGGTGATAAATCTCAACTCTAAAGAAAACTGTACGCTTATAATTTTTTTAGTAAACTTTTTTCTGTGTGGTGTCTTTATTTCTCTCACATAACACATGAGGAATATGAGTACTTTTATTATACTGTAAATAATATGTATTTGATACTTTTAATTTATAAGCGGATATTTCCATAGAGAAGTATAAGGTGATCTTCTTTTGAAGTGACAGTGGAACTAAAATTTTTTTTCAAGGAATCCTTTTCCCCCCATTTCTTAATTAGTCTAAACACCAAGTTTGATGCTATTTCGGCTATTAGAGCGAGCTACAGGGCGCTCCAAACACTCCCTTTAAAAAAGAGCCCTCTGTATATTAACTTAGATATAAAAAATTGAAGGCCCATAACGACATTATGAATTAATTGATCGCAATGGAAATATTAGGTTGGGGAAAAAGATCTCCATTATTTTTTCGGTAGACGTCTGTAGTGATCGATATCTCGTGAGGCATCTATTAAACAATTTCAGATTTATGCTCGTTAGAAAGGTGACATGTGACACTAAAATATCCTCTTGCGGTTTTTTGTTTTGATTAATTCAGTTACGAGTACAAGGTTTTAAAAATGGAAGACAACAACCAGAAAATTCGATACATTTTCGTTTTTCTCTTGTAACGGCGAAAAAGATAGCCAGGTGGCTAAAATTGTGAAAGGTGTTTATCGTCCTATATAAGACTGTAACAACCAGTTACGTACAATTTTTGTTTCGTCGATTCCGTTCCGATATTTTTGATGTTAGAGATGCACCTCGCATGTGGATACAGCCTCGTTGAAAATGTCTATAAAATATCAAAAATGATCGAAGTTAATCGCATGTCAGCAGTCGTAACGCGCAAGACCTAAAAATCTACATGAAAGCTGTTTTAAACCTTTTTACAAAGTGAATCCAAAAGAAGTTACATAAAGTTCACGTAAAAATAATGGATTTCTTTTTCCCCAA
>JAPDSC010139694.1:0-13264 GCA_026290005.1 Latrodectus geometricus
AGAAACGGGTCGTAACACACCAGAAATGTAACGTGCACTGTTCAAAGACCGTCAATGCAAACAAGAGGTGACGGAAACGTGTATCCAATGGCAACCCCATAGCATCACGCCAGGTGATGGGCCAGTATGACTATGACGAATACACGCTGCCAGTGTGCGTTCATCACGATTCCGCCAAACACGGATGCGACCATCATGATGCTGTACACAGAATCTGGATTCATCTGAAAAGATGACGTCTCGCCATTCGTGTGCCCAGGTTCGTCGTTGATAACACCATTGAAGGCGCTCTTGTCTATGACGCAACGTCAAGGGAAGCCGCAGCCATGGTCTAAGAGCTGAGAATCCATGCTGCTGCAAACGTCGTCGAACTGTTCGTGCAGACACTTGTTGTCTTCCAAACAACCCCGTTTCTTGACTCACGGCTCGTAACGTGGTTGCACAATCCATTACGCCATAATATGCCATTACGTCATTCATGCGGATAATATGCCTGTCTTCTTGGCTGCTAGTGATAGGTGGCCGTTGAGATGCCGCATGGCGTTTCGTATCACCGTCCTGAACCTATCGATTCCATATTCTGCTAACAGTCTTTGGATCTTGATCGACGCGAGCAGCAATACTGCAATAAGATAAACCGCAATCCCGGTACGCTACAACTTGACCTTTTTCAAAGTCAGAAACGTACTGGTACGCATTTCTCCTTCTTACACGAGGCATCACAACAACTTTTCACTAGGCAACAACGTTCAAATGCAATTTGTGTTTGAGGAACTGGCTGAAAAATTTCCTCATTTAAACACAATGTAGGTGTCGCTATTGGCACCTGCTTTATCTGAATGCGCTGAAAAGCTAATCAATTGCATATCACAGCACCTTCTTCCCTTCATATAAATTTCACGTCTGTAGCATGTCGCCTTCTTGGTGTAGCAGTTTTAATGGCCAGTAGTGTATATTAATGTACAGCATATAGTCATATATATCATGCAATAATAATATATAAAATTTTTGCTATAGATTTGATTTTAAAAAGCATATTTGCTAATAACTTAATGGATATTGCTATTTCATTGAAATGTAAAAATTTTTCGCATTAACTTTGTTGATAATTCCATATGCTTTCTAATAACAAGACAAGAAATCTATAAGCCTTGCTGGTTATTATATGATAGTTTGGGTGTATTGTGATCTTAGGATATCATGTAACTGTCGGAGGGATAAGGAAGTCACTGGGATGCAGTGATAGATCCAACCACATTTCTGAAATGTGTCACATGGTGCCACCATGGGAAAAATTCGAGGGTTCGTATAACACACCCGATTACCCTGTAGATAGCATTGAACAACCCAAGATTTGCAATTGTTCAGGTTCATTCCCAAAGCCTTAAAGCACTTTAAAAAAATCACCAGAAATCAAATCTTGCTAACGCAATTCAACCAGGATTGTCGTCTGCTCAAGCTACTATAGATCCCCCACTTATTCCCGAAATTAAAGCCCTTTTTAATGCCACACCTATTCGAGAGCTTCTCGTAGAGCAGAAATCTATTGATTTCCCTATAGATAAGCTATTTAAGCTTACAACATACTTTCAAGTCCCTAATAAATGAATCTATCACTTATATGTATAATTTCATTAAATACCTAATTCAATGTACTTAATTTTTAAACTCCATAATACTTTAAAGAAAATAATTAAAACAGATAATAGATAATTATAGCTCTTAATTAAAATAGATAATTAATAACTCTTTTTTTCCAGATTTTAACTCACTCATATAAGTAAATTTATTTAACCATGACCCTTAAGAATTTTTAACCAATAATATGCCAGTTAACAAAAGTTATAGATCGCCACATGTTACCAAGATCCAGAAAAAGATAAGAGTGTTTCAGACCCAGACTCTGCAGGCCGAAATTTTGGATGAGGAACTCATTTATGTTTGTTAAAATCGAGATAATTTGAGAAAAAAATTTATTTTAAAAGTTAACTGTATTGCTGCCAGAATATTCAATTTTCTGACTAACTCTAAAGGGAAAACCAAACCAAATTTATCGCAAGGTAGCTAATGATTTCTATACTTTGACTCCCATCACGAGAACTCCCATCAAGTATTTAATCCCATTAAGAATTATTTTTTGTTTTTAGTATTTATCTACATTTTCACAAATTGCTTTTGTCAACATTTTTACCTTGTGATATTTATACATTGTCTGTTTTCTTAGGGAAAACGTCCATTACTTTTGGGTTTTTATATTATCTACAAGCAATAAATGGTTTTCCTTATGGAGAAAAGCATTATTTTTAGCATACATTTCTAGGCGTATTTATCTTAGATGATGAGCAAGGTTACTTTCATATGCATGTAATTTGTTAAAATTTCTTCAAAATTTTTATGTGATATTTCTACCATCTCCATATTTGTTATAATGTTATAAATACAGTATAGTTTAGAATAATTCATGTATTTTTTTTGTTTTTTTTTCACTAATTTATCACATATATTGTACTTGTGATTATTTGTACGTAATATAAGAGTGTATTTGTTTTTCAATAATTGTACTAGTTTTCGTAGAAATTCTTAAACCTCAGAATATACGTTAAACGACACTTTTGTAAGCACTTACATATTATATCATCAATCATAATCGCCAAAAGCATGTCGTCAAAATGTTCTTAAGATTTGTATCTGCAGTTGTTGTTTCAAACATTGAATGGAATGAAGTGTTACAGAGCTGAATAAATAAAAATATTAATGTCAAGCTAATACCTGACCATATTTATTTTTACAGCCTTTTATATAATCAAAGTTTTACGCATTTGAATTATTTTCTAAAGGTAGAAGTTATTTGACAGAAATATATAACACAGTATATATATTGTGTTCATCCAAATACACCAATCCAAATACCAATGTATTTTACTTAGAGGACAATTGAAAGTTCTAAGTACATAAGGCATAAGCTACTTAAGTACATAAGGCTAATATTTAACCAATATCAATTTTAGCACATTTAAAATTGACTGATGCTGAATGCAATCATGAAATATGACACACAAATATGCTCATTAATGATTGCATGAGCATAAGGCACGTAACTACATCTGTAAAAAAGTCATTGAGTTCTATATATCCGTACACTTCAGATTATTTCTCATTAACTGGTAACGTTGCTGTTGCACCAGCTCAAATATAAGAGGAGCATTTTTCTGTACCTAGAACAGATTTTGAATTTACCAATTAGGGAGAAGCAGTCAAGTGGGAGTCTGTAATTTAGAAGCATGTATAACAAGCAGAAGACTCTCTAATACTTGACCTGCCACTCAAAGTTGCATCATTTTACTTGAAGAACATTGAGATCACAACCTGTTTAAAACGTGCCCCAGTCGCCCTTAGTGTACATGATGGATCATTGATTACCTCGGGATTCAAACTCTCTACTTTCCGGTGAGAGAACAATGCATTTACCTACCTGGTCATCGTGGATAGCATGATGACACTCGAAACAAAAATATGTTTGCTGAAAAGGAAGGGTCCTATTGTGATGAAATTTACAGTTATGAGGATGAGAGACTGATACTTTAAGGTAATTGAATGATTTTCTTGTATAGTGTTATGACAAAGCTGCTTCTTTCGATAAATAAGATCGGTGAAAAACTCCACTGACTCGTGTGCTTAGAACCATTTTTACTTTGATCCTAATCGGTCACCAACTGAATTACACTCACCCGTCGATTATGTTTTAAGTTTAGTCAGTAGTTGTCAAATAAAGTGGTGTTCACCACTTTTATTCACTGTTCTTTAGCTATTATTTACATATTTACAAAGACAGCAAGTGAATAGCAGATGAGCGGTGCAGTTTTGGAGATATTCATTTCAAATGTACTGGCCATCACAAGAGTGTGAAGTATCATTTAAATGATACTTCATACTCTTTGAAATAAATGATATATTGTTCCCAGTAGATTACATGTTTCTGACAACATCTAAATGGACTCAATGTCAAACTGTGGTGTTGGTCACAATGTTTTGTCTCTTAAATGTATGTTTTTATGATTTGTTGGATTACAATAATAAGTTTCTGGTTTATCCTTTTTATAGAAACATTACATAATTGATCTTGTTGTACGACGTATTTATTTGAGAATATAATTTAAGCAGCTTTGAATCATGTTTTTGACAATATTTTCATTAATTTCCCCACACGTTTTCGATCAATTTTACAAATTATAGTAATTTTACAAAAGATGCTTTTAAAAAAAATAACTTTAAACAAGTTAATACGTTAAATGTTTTCCTGAATTTATGGTAATATCTAAACATTTCGAAAATTAAAATATATTAATGTTCATAATTAAATATTCTATCGGTCTTCCATTAGCTGTTGATGCACTTTATTCAGATCTGCCATTTGTAAAATCAGTTAAATCCCCTGAGAAAATAATAGCCATTAGTTTTTGGAAAAAAATAGCCGAAAACATATTTTATTATACATACATTATTATTTGGTAATTATTTTAAAAAGTACGTACTTTTCCTGAGAGTGATCATTATTGTATTCACTTAGTTTGGTGATCATTATCAGAGAAAATTTTGCAACTTAGAGAAAATGTAGTAGAAAACTTAATCATCTAGGTCTTTTGTAAAGCACTTTATTGCCCATCACACAAATTGTCTACTGAAACAACCTTTTAACATCATCTTCATTTGTAAATTTCAAATCCACAAATTAATTATATTTAGGACATACATTATATCTTGATAAAATAAAATTATACTAAATGGTAAGAGAGCTATTTTTTACTTCCGAATGATTACACTTTAGGGGGTAATATTCGCATCATTTTGAGTAATAGAGGAGTTTAAAGATCTTAGTTTTAAACAAATTTTAAATTTTAAGTCTTAATTTTATTTTTTAAGTCTTAAATTAAGTTCGAGTTCCTCAATCTCTTTTATGATTTCTGATTTTCAGGTAATGTGCTTTTATTTACAACAAGAAAACAGGGGATTAAAAATTTATAAACTAGTATAAGCTAATTCAGCACTGCTAAAAAGTAACGTACGATCCTTAGACAGCATAAATACGAATGCAGTTTTTTTTATTATTTAAAGGTTTCACAGAGCATTTTTCTCACCCATGTCCAATTTCAAAGGCATTGAATACTTGATATATTATGTATACTTACTCTTTTATAATATCTCTAATTGTTTCCGGACAAGTCTTGGCAGTTTCCTGATAAACCCGTGCAACATTCCCTTGCATTTTAATGCCATTAATTAAACAAAATTTTGAAAATTTTACTCTGACCAATCTTATCTTAAAATTTAGGTTGATATAAGGTTCTCAGTGTTCCATAAAGTGTTAGTAAATGATTAGTATATTTCGATTGATGATGTTATTATCCAAAGATTTCATTTTTCACAACTAAAGGGAATTTGAGAATGCTATAAGTTTCATCTATTTATTTCCATAATTGATACCAGAAGACTAAATATTTACAGACATCTGAGTGTTAAAATTGAATGCACTTTTTTTAAAGTTTTTAACAGACCAGTAGGCTGCTTTATTTAATATATTATTTATATTACACTCAAATTTATGCATAAAAGTTATTTTTCTCTTCAATAAAAAAAGTCATAATTTAAAAATGCTTTTATATTGAATGTAGTCATAATTCCAAAAGTTCAGAAATATTTTTCAAGGGATGATCAAGGCATTAGCGTTTTTAATTTGCAACGCCTGTATGCTTAAAAACTGTAAGCTGCATGCTTAAAAACTGTAAGCTGCATGCTTAAAACTTAAGACTTGGACTAAAGATTTATAAATTTTTATTTGGAATACTGCTGATATAATAGTAATTTGTTTTTATTTTAAATAAAATAATCCTTTTCAAATAAGATTACAATTTATGAGTTAATAGTTATTTAGTACTCTTTATATTTTTATATTCATACTATATTTAATTTTCAAATACAGATTTATTAAAACTGTGAAGTAAAAAAGTTCTTCGTAAAATTTTCCTAAGTTAATTCACCTCGATATGAAAAATGTATTTTTTTATTGTGTCAACAATTTAGGTTTTTGAATGAAAAACTGGTATTCGGTGTTTCTGTCCACCAAATAGACATCAATAAAACAAGGTCTTAACCAGGAATGATGCCCAGCCATTAGCAACTTGGAGAAAATTTAAAACAAAATTAGTTTATTAATCATGTAATTTAATGCTTAGTTTTTCATAAGTGCTCAACAATAGAGTTATATTACCCATCACAATGATAAGGAATATTTTAAGAAAAAGGCTTTAGAATGCTTCAGATCAAGAAAATGGACAAAATAAAACAAAGAAAATTTTGAGTTAAAACACTTTCTACAAACTTCTGATGTATGTTATAAGAATCTTTTATTCTTGTATTCATTTTTTAAAGAAATAAAGATTTTGCCATAATTCTTTTGGTATTTTCAAAGTAATAAAATATTTGAGAAAAAGCAACTATTACTTAATACAGATTGTAATTTGGGAATGATAGAAAATAATAGACATTATATAAATTCTATCATTTATAAATATAATAATTATATTGTATATAATAGAATATAGAATGTAACGATAATTAAATGATATGATTTCTTTTTCTTTTGTTAGAAACAAACCAGGATGTAAAATTTTCATAACTGTTTACTTGCTTCTGTATTGAGTTAGAAACTCATTTTATGAAAATTATTCTAATTTACTATAATAGTTTTTTCGTATTTGGGCCAAAAGAACAGTTATCTGCTGTTCCGTTACTTATGTTGGTCCGTTACTGCTGGTATCTTATTACTGTTAATTTTCCAAAAGCCGTTATCCACCAGTTCTTTGTCATTTTGCTTACTTCTTTTATAGAATCTTTCAGTTTGCGGTTTGAGCAAATTTTCTTTTATGTGTTGAAATGTTAGTTTGCATCTCTATATTTGTTACATCTTTTCTTTCCCCCTTCTTACAAATACAGAGAAGTGTTTGATATTTTGTCCAAGAATGTGAAACTTCCTTTAAAGCTAAATATTTTTCATTGTTCTTTGAGTTCGCAGTTAAGAATAAAAATTGATTTGTGATAATGTATATAATTAAAGTTCTTTGACTTGATTAGAATAATTCAAACGTATAATAAAGTGTACATAGAATATCAGGATTTATATCTAAGAAAGTATAATCTGATTTTTTTTTATATAAAGCGTAACTTTTTAATTTAATTTAACTCATATGGTTTCCAAATTAACATTTTTTAATAAATTGCAATGCTTATTTATCTATATTTGATTTAAAAAAAACTCACTATGATTTTATTAATAATTTCATGATTATTTTTCTTTTCAAAATGTTTATGGTACAACAATCGTAAAAACTAACAAGAATTATTTTGTTATGAGATAATTATTTCATGAAAATAAAAATTAATTGCTTCTTAATGAAGCATCCCTTCCCTCACTTTTAAGATTTGATGGAACATGAAAAGTTTTTTTATGTTACTACATTTTCACAGCGCATGTTCCAAAACTTTTTAGAGGGAGTATAGCCAGAAAAATAAGTTCACTTGAAAGTAATATTTGCATTATGTTATAATAAAAACTATATTTTTTTAATGTGGTTTTGTGATGTATTAACTTATACTTCGCAGCATCCAAATATACAATAAAGGAAGGCGTTCAACTTCGTGTAATGCATGTTTAATCTTTTTTATAGTTTTTCACATAGAAATTAGCAAACAGAAACATTAGTATAACAAGGAAACTTGTAACACAGACGATCATAATATCCATATCTTCACAGCCACTAAGGATGGAGAAACACATATAAGACAATAAAATGACAAATTGTCCCTACAAAGAAAATATAAAATATTAGTAATAGCAAGCATGCCTAACAATTACTAAAACTACTGGTAATTGCACATTCAAAATGAAAATACACCTTGAAATACACCTTGAACATTCATTGGCTATAAAATGTCTGATACATTTTGTAGTTTCATTCTTCATAAAATAATGAACTCAAATTTAAATTGTTAACTCTAATTATTCACTCCGTATATAAATATTATAGGGTTTATATGTTTTCTAAATCAAAATGTTTCAAAAATTTAATGATAACATGTTTAAAATTTCAGATTGTGGTAATGACATTTTAAAGAGTTTATTATTAAAAATATTAACATTTTTTAAGGTAGAGAAACATTTTTCAGTAATTTATCTTTAAGGAAACGGGGAAACTACTCGTTGACATAATTTAATTACATAAACTCTGTCAGCATTATATAACCTTTTAAATTAATATATTTTCCAATAAAGACTCTTTAAAATCAAAACTTTTTAAGAATTTTAAAATTCCTTTATTATTTAATGTTCGAGCAATTTAGCATTTTATATTTCGTTTAAACTAATACTTCGAGCATTAAACTTTTATTTATGTATTAATATGCATATATGGCGATATATATTGAATTTTAATTTTTTGAGACTGCATTTTTACGTTTTCTTTTGGTTCTAGCCATTCTGTCAAATAATGAACTGACATTTCACTTTGATGTGTAGGTAGTTATAGACTGTTAAGGTAGATTTAAAATAACTATTTTTGTAGTTTGTAAAGCTATCTTACTTCTAACATTTTATGGTTTTTTTTTTATTTTTGTAAAAACAAAATGAGCTATATTCTCCATGTTTGAGTTATTTGTCACTCTATACTAGCTTTTCTCACTAGAGGAACAATTCGACAAGTATGAACTCCAAATCATATCAAATGAAGAAGCTGTGAAAGTAAATTGAGCATACTAACCATTACATTGAAGAACAATGCTAATTATTTAATTTATAATTCAATTTATTATTGAAATAAATGCTTCCGTATATTAACATAGTGAATAAGGAATAGGAAGTGAAATGCATCACACTGCAGTCGAATGGTAGGACAGTTCTCTTAAGAAAGAAAGGTTACGGATTCAATCCTTGCCATAGCACGATAAAGGGCGATTGAAACTTGGAAGTCTGTCAGGACAGTTACTTGAAGGTTTTCAGATTTCTCTCCTTGTAGCATATAAATGCGGTACATTATTTATGAAAATACCATAAGGAAGATAGTTTGAGGGATGATTGTTATAAAATCCCTGAAAACAGCTTGAGGTTATAAGATCTTCACGATGCTAGAACATTACCATAGATAAAATATAGCTTTCAAATTTAATATGCATATGATTAGTTTTTTATTTATAAATATAATTCTTAATAGACAACTTTACTTAAAATTTCAACAATTTTCATAAAATTAGAAGCTAAAGCTGTATAATGACGAGCAATATGTTTTCTGCTTTTAATAGAAATGATTTTATAGAATGATATTTAAATAGAAACATGTATAATAGCATTTTTTTTTAGATTAATGACATTAAATTAATAGAAGGTAAGTATTCATAAAAACAATTTAACAAGTACTTACAACTTGAAGAATTGTGAGATATTTTTTCCATGGATTTATAATTTTCTGAATGCTGGGACCAAAAGCTGCTAATGTGTAGTAAGAATAAGTGCAAACATGAATAAAGGCATTTAAAGCACAGATGAACCCAACGTAACTAGCTATATAGAAAAATATGAATCATTTTATTGATTGAAATATTTAGTTGCTTCTTACAATAAAAATCTCATGCATTACATTTTTTAATGAAATAGCTTTTCTAAAGATTTAAATTTCAAAAGCTTTTATCTAACATTTAAAATACATGAATGTTTTCTACAAAAAATAATACTATTGACAATGCATAATTTACATATCAATTAATTAATAACTACTTATAAATCCTGGATAATATATCATCCGAAAAATTTTATATATTAGTTTTGAGTTACGCTAGATTATATAGTTATGATATTATCAAGTGTTATATAATATAGACCTACAAGCAATTGAATCTTCTTCACTTGAAGTACATAACATAACTTCCAACTCTGGTCTAGAATGAATGTTGACATAATCGAGTTGAAACGCTTAGAAATGCAGAGTCAAATTAGTCTTCTCATAAGTTTAAAACACTAAATGAAGGATTTAGTACAAAATAATCGGCATTTGTCTGATAAATATTACACAATTTCAACTCAGGTCAGTGACAAAATTTTCTACCAAAATGTTTAAGTACTTAATTTTTAAGGTCTTTTTTATTCTCATAAGCTATTAAACTCATTTACTGACATCTTGAGATATTTTGTGGTGCAAGGAACTCTATAAAGTTTTGAGCAGTGGTAGAATTTTGAGTGGTCGCATGGTGCATAATCTAGCATTTTGATGAAAATTCCTAGTGAATGCTATTTACTGTAGAGTATTAAATCAGATATGAAAATTGGTGGGGCTATTGTATTTGTATGTGGGATTGTTTCTTATGAATTAAACTTGTAATTTTATACACACACTTGTAAGTCAGTTAGTTTAAATGACAAGCTTACTTATTTATTGCAGAAATTTTAGACAATAACGTATTTTGGACTCTCTGGAACAGTTCTTTTTTCGTTTAACCTGATAATCTTTATACAGCTTGTTTGACAATTATCAAATTCTAACTAATTGCCTATTTATACTCAAACTTCCTGAATGAAGCCTAATGAGCATTTTTGTGAAGCATCTGATGCTTGATTGTGTGCCACACCAAATTAATCAAAAATCAAACGTGAATTGTTTAGTATGCTACAGTAGCCACAATTCCATTGATCACTACTGCAGCACAATAAACAATTCACGTTTGAACAAGTACGTAAAACGTTCACAGACAAAATATAATGGGTATCCTATTTAGAAAAGTTGAATGCTCTAATTAAAAAAAAGTGAATAAACATCTATTAGTTACAATGTAAGGGTTTCTTATTAATAATACTAAATGAACTGTTGTTTTTCGCAAAGTGTACATATGTTTATAAATTTCATTAATTTTTGTAACTTATAGCCTTATGAAAACTGTTGTTCCAATAAGGAATAATTTTTAAAAATTCGGCATTCGGTTAGTTATAATTAGTTTGTTGAAAAAGGAGATTATTTTTTTAATCCTGTTAGACTTAGTACAGCAGATGTTTATTTACATTCAATAATATAAGAATTGTATGTTTCTGGTGATTTTGTAAAAGAAACATACATATTTACTTCCTCAAAAATTAGAAAGTTTATCATTCATTTAGTTTGAATTATCGAAAAAAATCTTAATTATTCTTTAACATAAGTGTCCTAAAATGATAATGTTTTCTTAAAAATCCTTTTTATCTTTATGAAATGATAAAAAAGCAAAAATGGTAAAACCTTTTGAAAAGTAAAAGCTTGTGACATTTGTATTGTATGTTAGCTGTTTAGCAGCAAACAATTTCCGTAAATGATATTAATAGCAAGTAAATTTAAATAAAAAGTTCATAGTTAAAACAGTAAACACATCTATTTTAAACATTATTTCTAAGCATTTGTTCCTAAATATATTAATATTTTCAATTTTCCAGTATCATACTATTTTACTGAACCAAATATAATAAAAACTTTATGTATTCTTTAAACTTAAATGCAAGGTGTACATAAATATACAATGATACACATTTTACATATTTAAAGTACAATCTAAATAGATATACCACTCTCTGATATCAAACATTTATATACTTAAATACTTTATTTCTTGAACTTCAGTATAGGAATCAATAATTAATTATACTCTTGGTAGAAGATTTATTCAAAATTAATAAATTTAAATCATAATATTAAAAAGTTTAAAATTTATACGATTCAGGAATGTTTTGAATAAAAGAAATAAAATGTTTTTCTAAACCATGCACAAATTACATACTTTATACTTTTATTTTGAAATCATATTTCACGTTTTATAATGTTTTAATACTTTAGTATAATTGAAAGTAACTAAAATACAATCTATAAAATATTATTAAATAATCTAAAATTTATAAATTCTTTGAAATTCAATTATGTTTTTCTGAAATATTTAAACAGCTAACGTTTAAATTTTTTTAAATAATTCTCTCAGCATTACACATCACTCAATAAAGTAGACCAATAACATATAACTTTTGCTTATATTCATTGATTTTGAATGAAGGAAAAATATTGTTAAAACAAGAAAATATTTACACAACTGCTATTCGAAATTTCTATCATCGAGAAAAACTTCAATGATAGAAAATTAGAGAACGAAATTTTCTAATCATCACATTAAAGATAAGAATTGTGCTAAAAGCTTCAATAGCTCAAATTTGTCAATTTCTCAAGTAAACCTAAAGAAAGCTCCGAAAATAGCTTTGTCAGATTATAAATTGAAATTGTAAGAGGTAGCTGATATCTTAAAAAAAGCAAAATTCAGTACATTTTATATTTGTCCATAAAAGAATGATATCACGTTTTAATGTTTTCAAAATGGATACTTTTGCTGACGGTCGACCAAAAATAACAACACATAAACTATTCAAAGTGCTATTCGCAATTGTTTCAGTACAAAAATATTTTATACTACAAGAGTGTCTATTAATCTGTCAAATAGGTTTCAGTCACCATCAAATAGGCTTCAGCTGAAGAAACAGCTGCCGACAAAAGACATCGAAATTAGCTTTAAACTAAAATATCAACTGAGAAGATTCCACTTTCTACATTTGGGAATGGCATAAAATTCTATTCATTCAATAATTTGTGAAAAACCGAAAAATGTGTTGCGAATATTATTTGATGGTAATATTGCAGATGAACGGAAAAATTGTGGTGAAATGATTTCAGTTAGAAGGAAAAAAATGTGACTGGCTCAGTTTCACAAAACTAGAAATGGCAAATTTACATTTACTTATTTTTCTCTCCGAGAGACTAACTGCCCGTTTAAGAAAAAAGAAAGAAAATTAGCCTTAGTGAAGAAGTGATTAGCGAAATAGAACCCTATTCTAGAACAAAGGATAAATAAATTTTTAAAAAGTCTAAAATAAGTGTTGGAATAAATGCATCATTTTCAAACGAGAAAGTCAAACTTTGTATAAAATTCTTGATATAATAGTCACACTACCATTAATTGTTTGAAATCATTAATTGACTTCAATTGATAAATATGGGACGATGTGTTATACTTTTTAATAAATATACAATAAATATATACACATATATTTGTATAAATCGTAGTTAAATTCTACATCAACATCCTGTGCAGTAATATTCTTACCTAATATTTGAAAATGCAGACCACACCAACACACAAGAAGAACAACACTATGATGAAA
>JAPDSC010139706.1:0-17489 GCA_026290005.1 Latrodectus geometricus
GAAGAAGATAATAAAAGATATGATTCTGAATGTCACATGTCTTTATTATTCCGGCTCTTTCTGCTACTTCTTTTGTGAAAGGTAGACTGAACCTCTGGATATTTCATATAAATATTTTGACATGGATATTTTGACATGATAAAAATACTGCATTTCATAAATATTATAAAGCTGTTTAATGACAAATTCATTGAAATTTTGAAACATATTTAAGGAATATTTTAACTTTAAAATAAAATCCTGATTTTGAAGTTATTTTTTAAAATTTTATAAGAAAATGACTCTAAATACATGTACTCATACATAACTCTAAATACTTGTACTCCTCATTTTATTACTATATAATAACTAGAATATTTTCATTCTTGTAAATTTAAGTTATATTTATGTAAGTTAAACTTTTATTAAAATATATATGTATATATATATACTGATGCATTACATAATGATGTAATACATGCATTACAATAGTACGCAATTTACATATTTTTTTACAAACACATTTTGTGAAGCGTATGCAATACCTCTTATGCAAGTCCAATGGAATTAATGTTCGTATCATAGTAACAAACTACTTTAATGCATTAGAATAAAACGGAAATTCAAATGGAAATATATTTTGGCAAAAATTCATCAACATAATATTAAATTTTTAAAAATGAATTATAAAAAGAAGTATGCTGCAAATACATTTGAAAAATGATGCCTCCATAAAAAATATAAAAAAATTGTAATTTTTTTCAAAAATGTTTTCAATATAAAACAAATTTAAAAATTGCATTCAAATATCAATTATTCTTTCCTAAATTTCTATGATTTCAAGAAAATTAGAAAATTGTTTATTTTACACTTATTTTCGTTAATATCGGACTAAGGAGAAAATTTTAATCTTTTTTTCCGTATCAAAATACAGTTTTAATAAAATTATGAAACCTTTAAAAAATACTTCTACTTCTTTCCAAAAATGTTAATATGATTACTATGTTGTTAGCATTGCGATTCAAAATATAATTAAGGAAAAATACTAAAACATTTATTCAATGCGTACTTAAAAACAGATCTCCAGAAACTTACTTCATAATAAAAATAATTTCCCTTAAAAGGATATCAAGGTGTTTATTTCAGGTAAAATTATCTGCCAAAATGTTTCTATCATCTTCTTGAAATTTTTCTATGTATATTTAATTTCATGAACTATAGACAATACTTTGTATATTTTTCTAATATCCTTTTATTTAATTTGCTGATTGATATAAAATTTTTACTAAAATAAAATTAATACACAATGTAATTTAACAACAAATGTGATAAAGCTTATCAAATTCTCCAATTGAAAATTTAATGAGCATACGTAAAGACATGCAAATGTAGTATAAAATTAATTTTATGTTTTAATAATATTTATTCTTATATATAAAATAAATATACCTATAAACTGAAAATAGCAATTGAATGAAAACTGAAATATTTACATTTAGGTGCAATCTCTTATTTTAATAAAATAATTTTAATTTTATATTAAGTATTTACTTCTATTTTGTACCAATATCTTTTATTGGGTACATTGTTAAGAATCATCTATCCCTTGTGTATAATCATTGCCTTTATTTTTCTCAAGGGAAAAAAGAATTTGAAGGAAGAAAGAAACTAAGTTAGTTTAAAAATAACAGATTGGTATACATTTTATTTGCACTAGAATTCTCTTATGTTTCTCAAAGATTAGAATTTTTTTTTTTTAAAATATGTAATATAATTGTAATAAATATATATATTTTTTATTTTATATATTGGGTGCAGTGTATTGTGCATTGTATAACCATTATAAACTAAGTGTTGATTGTAAAGAATGAATCAAAATTTCAATAATTGAAAAATAATTTGCGTTATTACTGACATCATTGATACATCAGCCAGAATAGGCTAATTAAATGTGAACAATAAGCATGTTATCATTAGATATGTTTACCTTACATGATTAATTTTTATGCTTATTTTCTTAGATAAATCAAACTTTTTTACATCGTAACATATTGGAACTTGAAATGGAAGCAGTATAGAACATATTTAATGTTCTAAAGGAAGAATCATATTTGGTATATATTAAATTGTTTTTTTTTATAATTTATAAAGAAATTTAAATCTGATACGATGACAATGTGATTTCTTAAATCAAGTAATTTAAATTGTAAATGTGTATCAAAATGCATAATTATATTTATGCATTATTTGAGAAACTCTTTTTCTAACAAATTCAATTTATTCACTTAAATTTGTCCTATTCAAATTTATTTTTGTTATTTCTGTATCGTTATTTAGAAATAAAATGGCAAACAAATGTACGAAAACATTTTGCAACAGGAATCTCAGTTGCTTATAGAAGACATTTTAAAATGAAAGTAGTCACATGGGGGACATATTCAACCCCTATAACAAATGAATTACAAGAAATGATTTGTTTCATGCATTGAAAGGAAAGATATGTGAAAAATAACCATGCGCCTTCCAATGGGATTGCCAGAAATGAGGATACTAAAAGGATTATTGATCACAGATAAATAGTTTTCCCAAGCCTATGATTTCCTGAGCATTATGTAACTATGATCCCCTCTCGACTTTCAACGGGTTAACGTGAACCAATAGATTCTTATAATTTTGTAGGATTTATTTGTCTTGAAAATTAGTTATTTGCAGATAGAAGTCTAATAAACGTTCCAGCTTGCTGTGCTGTATATGTAAATTCAGTAATGTGTGTTTATATAATATAATTTAACAAAGATAAAAACAACGGTAATAACAGTCTATTTTCTTCAAACTATAATTGAGCAAAATTATCAAAAGATTGACACATTTCAAAATTATTTATTTATATTTGAAAAAGATTCATTTCACATTTATTTACAAATAATAAACTCCGATTTAGGAATTTCTCTTAATGATTTTCTTTAAGTCTCATGAAAATTCATATCTATATGTAATCAATTATTGTACTCGCATCGAATTAATTGTTTTATTTTTATAAGAAGCTACTATTTAATATTTGTTCTAAACTTGAAAAATTGGTTATTTACACATCTTCATTAATGTTTTTTACTCAAGATTTCATTTAAAATAATTTGTTTAGGAGAAATTAAATGAAATTTACCACTTAAAAAAGATTGCATTTAACAAAAAGTATAACAATAATTTACACAAACTTTTTTACTATCAAGAAGATATATAATTAATAAGAGCCTGAAATTTTAGATTTCATATGACACTATGCATAAATAACTCCAATTTAAAATTTCTTTCCATTGATGGTATGCGCAGATACAAACAGTTCCTTTAATTTTGTTGCCAATTATGTAGTTTCATTTTGCATTAGTTAAGTTAAAATAAAATACGGTACATTTTTTAAACTTGCAGAATTTGTGTCTAGAAATTGATAAGTTTCTTTTCCTCAAATTCCGTTATATCAAGCAAAAACTCGTAAAGATATTTTCCTCTCCTCCACATCATAAAAAACAAAGATTCTACAGCCACACATCTTAAAGAAACATTATTACAGTAATTAGAAAATTAATTGTTAATTTATGTATTTCTTAATAATTTCATATTATATATTGTAAATATTTATTCTAAACTCACACATGTTTATAAATAAATTTTATTTTAATAGAAATTGTATATAAATAATATAAATGTTTTAATATCGTATACTGAAATTTTTTATTCTTCTAACATTACATTTCATATATATCCCCGAATACAATTCCTTAAATTTAATTAAAATGATAGAATGACCTTTGTGATCTTATATTAGTTCAAATTATAAGTTTCATATAATGTTGAAAAATATCTAATTTTAATTTAAATTATTTCATTGCTGAATAAAAGATTATATGTTCTCATTCTTTACATTGATTCAAAGAAAATAATATGTATTAAAATGATTACGATGATATATTTTAGAAGTATTTTCCGTGAGAACTTTCAAACCGGGAGAAGGCGCTCTAAAAGTACATACGCGAGGACTCAGTATGGGACTTAGAGGTCCGGTCCTCTAATTTTGATAAATATTTCTACCGACTATACATTTTAATGATTTAGGTACATTTTATATTAAATAATAGGTACCATATGGAAATTAAAGTAAATAATTATCAAAAGATACTTACAATTAATTTATTCATATTTTTCACAAATATACATGTTGTATTCACTACAGACGTTTCGATAGCACTTAGCTCAACACACTATACGTTTTCTGCTTTTCGTTGTAAGTGTATGTTTTCCGTTTTTATATCTGTATGTACATAATCATGCAAGTACAATATTCATTAGTAAACTATGTTTCCATGAATTAACTATCTAATACGTTTTTTGCATCTCCGATGTTTGCTGACAGTTTTAGAATAATATTATGAGGTGAAATTCTGAGAGTTTGCTGATTTTTTCCACATTGTGCAGTCCTTGCCAATATGAAAATTTTAAGATGATCTGCCTTTCTTTTTACCTTAGTTTGAATCAAGGTTTCTTTCATTAGTTTCTAAAAATTTATTTATCATTTCTTTTTTCATCATACTCATTTACTAAATGTTCATCAGTTTAACATATTTTTGAGCATAGTTTCTAGCCATTTCATTTCTTCCTTGCATGTAAAATTACTTTTTTTCAAAAACCACCATCTGTTCCTTAAAAATTCCTCAAATAACTTACTGAAATCAGATATCACGCTCACAGGGCCTGGGAGACCACAGCATAAAAATAAAAAGAAAACGTAAATTCAAAAATGAGTAATTCTTATCATTAGAAAGCATTTGGCCTACCGAAGTTTTGGATGACTTTCGGAAAAACAATATTTCTATACTTTTTTAACAGTGATCGGGCCAGCACTAGTGGGTTAAGATATATTTTCAAACTGTTCATAAATGTTTTCTTTGTCAGCACTTTCAAAATATAATTCTTACCTTACTTAGAATTGCATTTTATAAATTAAGGCTCCAAATTGCCTTCTTGAAAAGATGCGTTATTAATTAAATAAACTTCATTTTTTGATTTTTAAAGAAATTCTCGTTAAAACGGCTGAGATATTGTGATGTAATATTGATATATCCAATGTAAAAAAACTGTGACTAAGTTTTTAATAAATTATTATATGAATTAAACTAGACAAACAATGGTAATGTGAAAAAAATGACACTTTTCATTTTGAATACGCTTACTAAACATTTTAAACTATTTTAAAGTAATGAAATATTATGTTATTTTGACAGTTTAAAAAAGATGCATTTATCTTGAATTTTATAATTCATTCAAACGCGTTGACATTCTGTTTTTCACAGAAATTTATAATTCTATATTATTGCAGTTTAACTAATAATAATTTATTAGGAAACAAAAATAAGAAATTCTTCTGAATGATTTAGTAGAGGAAATTGCTAAATGATTTAAACAAATTTATAAATTAAAATGTGTACATGACTTTCCTTTAGTTATCTGAAATTAAATGTCGTAATAAATAACAGAATTATGATAAGGGTATGGAATTTATATGGGAGAGGATAATTCTCCAGATATTTTTAACTAGAACAGATATTTGTTTTCATACTGTTTTTAAATTGTCACATTTTTTAAAAAATAAATAAATAAAAATAAAAAAAAACTGCATAAGTTTTCGTTGCTACAGTAGGGATTATCATTTTTTGAGAGTAAAGTTTGTAATATTGTTAAATACTGTATTATATCTTTATTTATAAACCAATTTATAAGTAAATTGGTTTACAAATTAAATAATTTTTAACATAACATGAAAAATGAACTGGTATTTTTATTTTTTTTTATTTTTCAAAATAAAATAGTAACTTTCAAACCTTAATATTTTAAATATATCATAATAGGTAAAAAAATACAAAAAAAAGAATTTAATTATTTTTTTTACAAGTTATTGCTCTTTTTTATATGCATAGCAAAAGTTAATTACTCATAATCGTAGTGAACACATAGAGTTTTAATAAAATTAAAATTATTTATTTTTTGTAAAAAATAGTTATTTTTTTAAGAACTGTGTATTCAGCTTTCTATTATATTATGCTGTCATAAATTTGGATAATTATGCTTATGGCTGATAGTTTAAGTCCAAAATTTAAAAACATCTTTTATGAGAGAAATATAATATTGATATATGTTTTCAATATAAACCACTATTCAACAAACATTTACTTAAGATAACTTTTACTTGTGTATCTCAAATTTTAAATTAATATCGATTGACGAAAATGCCAAATAATCTATCAGCCTGTGTTCAAGAGTTCTGTACTTTCTTAGACAGCAGATGACAACAGCATAGGAGGTTTACCTCTGTATATCTTCCAATGTGATTATGTATAATTCAATCTAACTTTTCTATTTTACGATAATAAAAATAAATCCTTATCCTCCATTTTAACATAACTATTGACAATCTTGGAAATTATTAACTAATTTAAGCATTGATAATTTAACTCGAAATTAGGGACTGGATATATCTAAATCCCTTTCACTTCATTTGAACAATGAGCTATTTGCTATTGTATAAAATATTGGTTTCTATTTATTTCCAGTAACTTATAATGCAGTCTAATAGCTGTATACCATTATTAGATTTTTTGATTCAATAAAAATATGTCGACATGAACTTCTTTTAATGTGAATTATTTTGATTTTATCAAAATTTGATGGCTTTTTCAAATTTATTAGCATTTATACTCTTCTACAATTCACAGTATTTTTAAATGAGGATAATTTTTTATACTCATGCATAAAACTAATAATTAAGACATAAAGTTTGTTTTATACATTTTGCTTAATACAATTTGCTTAATATTTCTTCATAAAATTATAAAGTTTTTTTATGAATCATGAAGATTAATTTAATAATGAATATGATTTTATTTATCATATAACCTAGTCTCATAAAATTTTCATTTTATTTTTTCACATTTCAATACCAACATATAAAATCCTCATTAATAGTTAATTTTTAAAACAAATTGATATTTAAATTTACATTTAACTTTTTGCTTATCGTAAAATGCGTTTGCTAACATTTTTATCGTGTTTTAGGATTCCTGAAAATACTTATAGTAACTGATGCTAAAAACTTAACGATTGCAACTAAAAAGCATTTAACATTATAACAAATATTTCTACAATAGTACATAATGATAAAATGTAATAAAAAAACATGATTTTTTTAAATTTTAATATCATGATCACCACTGATGTATGAAACAACAAAAAAACTTAGTAAAACTTTGAAATAATTTTGAAAAAACAAATAATTAATATTACTTCGTTTTTGATTAATTCATTTTCGTTTCATTTTCCTTGAAAAAAATATTTTTAATGACATTTTCTTTCATTTTCACATTTATTAAAAACAGAAATTATCAAAATACTTATTTTTAGAACTTAGAAATACAATGAATATAATATTTCAATATGACTTTCTTAAATTTCTTTTTAAATATCTTTTTTTATTGAAGAGAATCAAGATATTCATCCTTTATAGTTAAAATAAATAAAGTAAATTATGGAGTGTTTAATTGGTTTAAAGTTTTAATAAATATATAATTTATTTTTTAAAGATTAATATTAATATAAAAATTAATATTTAAAACTGTTCAATAATTTTAAAAGAATGTTTTTTTTTTAAATTTAAGTATTAGAATTCAATCTAAAAATTATTAATGATTACAATTTAAGTGTATTTGAGATTTGAAGTGGCTTATAAATATAGCATGGATATTTAGTTTTTCATTTAATTTAAACACAGATAAAACTATTAATTTTCTCTGCACAGGTGTACAAAAAATACAATATAAGCATTTATTTAAGAAATTTGTATTAAAAATTAAGATTGTATTTAATATTATATATACTCAATCAAATATATGTATATATAAAGTATATGTCCAACTTTGTGCATATTTACAAATGTCTTAGATAAACCGGAGAAAATAAAATTTGAGATTATTTAAGAAAAAGTACACATGTCATATCGAAAAATAACACTGTCTAGTAAATGTAAATGTTTAAAAGTGAACGCACACATTACTTACATATACACTGCTCACCACAGTAAATGCAACACACTTAAAGAAGCACGAAATTTACTATATGCATTAGTGGAGGTGAGATGTGGAAATGATTAGAATTTCAGATCAGATGCAAATCACTCGCGTCTGTGGTTCCACTCCAAAGCGGTATTTAAGGCTTTGAGATTTCGACGATTTCAAGTTAGGCAATTGAGTTTTTTTGGTTTTTTTACCGATCATTTATACTCCTAGATAAAGCAATCAATTAATTATCCATCCTAGAAAACAGCGATCATTTTTTATTAAGTTCATAAGAGGAAGGATATTGGCCTACCTTGATAATGGATTATCTTTCAAGACAATCGGAAATCATGCTGGATGAAATAAAATAACTGTATGTGTCGTCATTGGATGCATGAGGGTACACGACAATGGTGCGATGAAAGAAGGATATGGACTTCAGAATGGAATGAAATTGTTTTTAATGACCAGACACACTTCTGTCTGTAACACCACGATTTTCGCTATCGAGTCTGGAGACCCCGTAAAGAGATTTTGATGAAAAGCTGCATTATGCGCCGCCACACTGGTCCTGCACCGGGCATAATGATATGGGGTGATATTTGATATCACTCTTACATTCCCATAGTACGTATTGCCGGTACTTTAAACAGCCAGTACTCCATCTTCGAATTGTTTGAACGAGTTTTTCTTCCTTCAGGGCTTGTGCACAACCATATTTTAACAAGATAATTCATGACCACACGTGGTACACATTGGTTAAAAGGGTTCTTTGTCAATCGCTAGATTGAATTGCTTTCTTCGTCGACTAGCTCTCCAGAACTTTCGCCGGTAGAAAACATTTTTTCCATGGTTGCTCAACGATTGATCCTGATTATATCCCCAGTTGTAACACCAGATCAACTTTGGGAGCGAGTGGAAGCTGTTTGGTCTGCTATATACCAAGAACACATCCAAAGTCTCTTTGAAATAATGTCGAGGTTTGTGGAAGTGGTGATCTCCAACAATGACGGATACTCTGGCTACTGATTTTGGCAGGAACCACACTTCACAGAGGAATATAATTTAATCATTTGATAATTGGCCAAAATATTATCTAAAAACTAAATTATATTGTGATATTTCTTATTTTTCTTGGCATTGCAATTTGGGTGGTCAGTGGTGTAATTTCCTGAAGTTTAAATTGTATGATAAACACTCCATCAATATATAAAAATGTTTCCATTATAGCATTCATTAAGATGATATTTTTATATGTTCGTTAATTTTAGATATGTTCATATATAAACATTAAAAGCAATTAATAAATATGAATATTTTATAATAAAATGCATAATATTCTTTTCTGTTTCCAAAATTGTAAAATTTGAATAATTTCTTACTTTATTGATTTTTTGCAAATAATTTAAATATAATCTTAAGGTAATATTGTAATTTATTAGTAAGGAAAGCTACAATAACAATATGCTTTCTTTCATAATACTTTAGTTTAAAACATTACTGTATCTCATAAAAAGCATACAACAATACATTCTGTGGTTTTTGACCAACAACTAATGTAAGAAATTTAAAGCATATAAAATATTCCAATATATAAATAGGACTCTTTGATATATAATACCTTAGAAATATAAAGTTTCGAAGATTACATATAGGAAGATTTTTAAATTTTATTCTAATATTTATTTCGAAAATAAAACAAAGTTTTGAATATTTAAACTTTATTTTTAAGTAGATTTAGATATCTTAGATTTATATAAATATAGTCGAATCGCATTGTTCATGTAAGTTGATATTTTAAGTTTAATAAAATATAAAGCATGCTTTATTTGTAAGAAAGAACTTTATAAGTTAAATTGAGTGTGTTATTGGTGATATTAGATAAACAGGTTGTTAGGAGCTTTTATATGGTCATTAAAATAAAATATATCTGTATTATAAAAATACAAAGTGCCATTTTTCTCAAAGATTTATTTTAAACTAAATAAAAATGAACTATACTTAGTAACTGTTTAAATATCATTTATTCTGCTTTAATTTTCAACTAAAGAGTAATGACTCTGTTCATAAAATTAATATATGCTTGAAACATTTTCTGTTAGAAAAATCAATCCAAACTTCATTTATAAAAATGAATTGAATATAATATTAAAGCTGAAAATAAACGATAAAGCGTAATTCTCTAATTATGTATGCAAATATATGAATATTTTTACATATGATGGTAATGTATTTGACTATCATTTGAGTATTAGTTATATATATTATATTATCATATTAGATTATATTATTATATTAGATTATATTAAATTAGAAAATACAAAATATGATATTTTGTATTTTCTATTTGAAATTATCCTTTATTTCTGATAATAAAATGAATGTAGTAGGTTTTTATAGAAATTATAAATATTTTTAAATAAATGTTTTGAAAATAATTTTTCTATTCAGCATCTTAATTTTAAATTATCATTTAAATTTTTACCACTGTGTCTTTTAATTAGGGAAATATTTCCAATATTTTATTTAACTAACTTATTTAGTTCTACTTCATTTAATGTTCTACTTAAAGGGTATTTTTGTAAATATTTCACACTGTCTTTCATATAAAACAATAATTGAAATTCATACAAATAAATTTTCTAAAATCCAATCATTGTACATTATTGCCAATCATTGTACATTATTTGGTTGCATTTTTACAATTTACGAAAAAAAATTAATTTTAAGATAATAAGTTTAAATTCCCTGCTTATCAAAATATTGCTAAAAACTATTTCGCAGTTTTATAAAACAGGTATAAAGTATTTGTCTTTAAACATTTTTTAAACTCGTAATTTATTAATAGAAATGGATATAAATTGACTTCTCTTCAAATGAAAACAAAATATAAACGTCATTTATTTGTTTTTAAATAATTGAATTATAAAAAATCTATTTAAGGTGCAATAAAGATATAATTAGGGAAGATAGAATTTATATGAATATGATAATAGTGTTCTCACGATGAAATAAGTTAGTTGTTTTTGAAGTAGAAAATTAAGATATGTATTTGCACAATACGTTGATTTTTTAAGGCATTTTATACTTAAAACATTTCTAAATATAGAAACAATTTTCTTAGTTTAAGTAATGTTAGCTAATCAAAATAAATATGTAATATCATTAATTTTTAACTTTGTTACTTTATTAATTTGTATTGAATTTAGAAATTTTGAGAAAGGCTACTGTTTCTTTGACATCTCCCAAAATAAATATCTCCCTTAGAAAATCTATGAGAATTTTTATTTCAAATGGAATTTTCATTTTCCCCAAGAAAAAATGAGTAATTTTTTAGTAATTTAAATTTTAGTATATTGCCTTGTGTAATTTTACACATTTTAAAAGGTTATCTCAACACGGATAACTCTTAAAAGAATCTTTTCATTAATACAACAATTTTCTAAAATATCTGAAGCAGTTTCTCATCTAAATACAAAAGGGATTACTGAAACTTACTGGGAATTGTAAAAAAATAAATAAATAAATAAATAAATATTAATTCTTATATTGTGGGAATTAGTTTTTTCAATTTATAAAAACATTTTCTTTTTAAATATAATATCATTCAATTTTTCATAACAATGTTTATTAAAAATTATAAAATAAATCATGTTACATTACTATAAATTTATAAACACAGTTTCGAAAAATTATTATTTAAATTTTTAAATTGAATATATTCATTTAATTCATTCAATAATTCAAGGAATGCGTACGTCTAATCCAAAGCTAAGTGTTATTCATTATAAGGAATTGTTCATTTGAAATCTTATTAGAATAGGCAGCAAGTAATGAAGACATTCCTTAGCTAACTAGATATCTACATTAACGTATTAAATAGTTGTTGAATGACAAGGAGTACATATATAGTTCAGTGGATTTATGTGTATATTTAGATGTATGACAGGCAATTTAAATCATATGAAAACTAATAAAAAGGAATAGCAAAATTTGCGGCATCATTTGAATTTAAAATACTTGAAATGAAAATTTTGTGTCATGTGGACATTTTTTTATGAAATTTAAAAAAAGATTTTTCATTTAAAATTATGTATTTCAATGCAAATTATTTTAGTAATATTCTTTGTTTCAAAAAGTGACAATTGTTTTTATTTTGAAAATACAAATCCACTTAAAATATAAATTATTTGGAAAAATAAAATATAGATGACGGAGATTATATTTTAAATCGATTCCTTTCAATCCTAAGGATTTAATTGTAATAAAAATTAGGCAGTCATTTTCTCGTATAGATAATGAATATACCATAGGTTTAAGAATTTGACTATTATGATAACAGACACAAACCAATTAATCAAAGATTTCTGTAACAGACAATGCTTAGTGTAGTTTGTCTTTTTTTATTTCCCTCATTTTGAGAACAATAATATTGTAAGTTTGAAAGTATATTTGTAAGCTGAATGACACTGAGATAAAAAAATATTTTGCTCTATTATGTTATTGGTTAAAGTGGCTGACTTATTTTAATCAATTGTTAGAAAATATTTTGATGATTTTCTAATTATTTCCTTTTTTCTTAAATTTATTCAATATAAATTTTCTGTATTGGATTGTACCTGTGCCTTTGAAATTATTTGAGATACAAATAAAGAAACGTGCTTTCCATAATGTAATTTTTTTTTGTAAATAATAACACAATTTTTGCTTTTACGCTTTACGCTTTTTTTATTTTGGCTTTGTTTTATTGGTTAACTAGTAATATTTTTTTAATTGGGAGTAAAAATGGCCCTAAAGAAAAAGTTTCTATGAGGAACAATTTCGCTGAAAACTCTTTTTTAATTTATATATATCTATCTCTCTCTGCGTTTTACAATTCTCTGCTTTATTTGCAGGTTATTTGAGAGACAATTCTAACAGCTCATAGTTTTTTATAAACATTACAAAATTTTAAGTTGCACAAAATTCTCAAGCATGTCTTAATTTTTTTTATCAGTTGAAACCTATACCTTAATAAAAATATAACTAATCTCAAGATTAAGTTATTTTATCATAACTATTCATCAATCATAAATAATTAGGGAAATATTCATTATTAATTATAATTATTAAAAAGTATTAAAATATATTTAAAATTTGCTTATAAATATAAACTTACATTATTTTATATTTAAATTGAATGGAATCGACACATATATTAATTTAAGTACTATTTAATCACAGTCTAGTACAGAGAATTATATCACATTTTCTCATTTATTTATAGGGGATTGTTATATTCTGTAGCATTATTACCAATTTAATTAACTGCAATATAGTTATTAATTCTACAGAATTAACCTTCTCCCTAAAAGCTTATGCGGAAATCATGCTCATACAATAATTGTTATATAATGCTCAATATATTCCTCATATATATCTAAATTGAAGAATTTAATTACTGGAATAAACATCCACATAAATCATATATTTTCATATGGAGAGATAGATTTAATTATGTACAAAGTGATACTTTATTGGGTTAAAAAAAATTACAAGTTAAGAGTGTGTGTTTATACACCACTATTATAAGTACTATAAATCAAATTTATTATAAATTTAATAAATTTTAATAAATAAAGACGAAGAAATAATTTAATAATATAATAATTAATAAATAAAGACGAAGAAAAATTTAACTTGCTTAACTTGTCATATAATATCTTTTTTTAAATACAAATGGACATAAAACTTGAATTTTGCCATGACGTTTTACGGTGCTTGTACAATTTTCTCTTTATATTAGTTCTGCTTTCCATATTGAAAAGATTATCAAAAGTGTCAAGTGAAATAATGATAATTGAAAAGTTAAAACATATTTAAAAGTTAAATTTATCATATTACTTATATAAATAAAATCCCAATAGTATTTAATTAAGATAACAAATTTATTAATTTCCCGCATTCCTCTAATTTAGAACAGAAGAAGCATTTAATGCGATGTATGTTGTTTCGAAAATTCATAAGATATTGTTAAATTGAATTTTTTGCAAAGTGAGCATTGTTTTTATTTACAATTTGTACTAATGTATAATCAACATTATTTTGAAACAGTTTTATAAAAAATCATAGCTTTATAAATATATCTAAACATTCATTTTTTATTAAAAATTCAAGTCTTTTATACTCATATTATCAATTTATTGTAGTACATATGTATAATTCGCACTTTTATCCATACTTAGCTTTTACATATACAGTTATAATGTTCTTTCATTTCCCTAAAGTTACAGGAATTGCTGTTGAACACAAAAATAATATGTCAACATTAACTGGAAAATCGTAAACGCTAATGGCATAATTTCCTTTTAACAAAATTAAATTATTTTTAATTTATAATCAATTGTTATTTATTATTCCTAGTTAAAAGAAAATATCAAACATTTATAAATCGTTCATTAACTGTTAATATAATATTATGAATTAATTATCGAAAACAATGATTTAACCATTTTGTCATTTATTTTTTATATCAGTTTTTATGAGGTATTTTATAGCAATTATTAAATTTTAAATATCAAGTAACGATTACTAAGTGATCAATTGACATAAATTAAAACTTTAATTTAAATAACAAATAATACTTTTATATTACAGTATTATTGACTTTTCGAGAAAATGCACAGTATTATACTAATTATTTTTTTTTTGCACAAAAACTTTTTCATTTTTATATTAATTATATTTTTAAAAAGGTTTTTGAAATTCCTTTTATCATAAATGTGTAATGTTATTTGAATATTTGACGGCATTTTAGTCCTTTCAAATCAGTAAAATTCTGAGATTGCTTTGAACTTTACTTGATTATGAATACTGTTCTGAACATAAATGTAAAATCATTTCAAGCATTCTTAAGCCTAATCTTAAAATCAAAGTCCTAATATATCGATTAAATAACATTTTTCATACTTAAAATTCCAATCTTTAATTTTAAAATACCTTTGTTTTGCCATTTAATGACCGCTTTAATAAAAATATTATGTTCTGAATTTGATCATACTTATAAAATCTGTTCTCCTCTTTGTAATAATACCATCAAAATATCCGAATATATTTTTGTTTCTCTTTTGGATTTTGTTGATTATGCAATTATTTTGTTAACATCTAAAATACTGGTTTCTGTCATGACAAATTGGGAACACTGTCCTTCGTAACATGTCTTGTTTGATCCAAACCTCTGCTGAATAAGAGTGCTGATGTTGTGCTTCTGACTTTAGCAATGATGTAGGTCGTCTGGGAGAATGCTTGCAAGTTTTCTATCTTTCCTCCTTTGCGACATGTTAATATGTCATTTATATATGAAAATATCCTCCCGAAAGGCAAAAAGCTGTAGATATTAATAAAAAACTCATAAAACGGAATTCATCGCTACTCTATCCTCTATGTGGTTCAAAGTATTAGAATCATTTGTTTAATTCTTCCCTATCACTTTTAATTAAAATAAATTAAATATTTATTTAAATATATAGATTTTACATCTTTGAGAATTTGCTTCAACTTTAGAAATGCTAATTTTTATTAAAATAGGAAATAATAAGGGAGGCAGCATCAGTAATTGTTTGAAATAATCATATAAAATATATATAGTTATTTAATTTTCATCTGTGCATTTATATATATATTGATATTACTTTCGAATGAGGCCAATTTATTTAATTTATTAAGAATAATAGAATCTATTATTTTATGAATAGAGCAATACTTATTTTCATCAAATAATAATGAAATTATAATAACTTCATACAATAATAAAGCAAAATGATAAAAATTGTAAAAATATTACTTCAACAGCAAATAATTGAACCACATTTAATCAGCCAACATATATCCATCGGCAAAATTGAGGCTTTAATCTGTCATTTAAAGCCATTTTAAGACTGTCTGTAATCATATTATCTACTGCTTAGACTTGGCATTTTCACTACTGGCATAGTAAATGCGTCGTCTTTCGGAAATAAGTAGCGAAGGCAGATTGAAATGTAATTAGGGAGATAGAGTTGGAACTGAAAACAGTTTTGATAGTTTGCATTAATCGTTTTAATTGTGTGAAACAACGATAATTCTTTAAACAATTGAAATTTACTGGTTTGATTTCTTTAATATAATGGGAAAGACTACGCTGCAGTGTTTTCCCATAATTCAAATACATATGAGCAAATAATACTCATATGTATTAAAAATAAATACATAGATAAAATATAATTACGAAATTAGTTTGAGGACAATTAACAGAAAATCTTAAATATTCTCCATTTTTTTTAAATTTATTTTACTAAAAGAATCATATTTTATGAAAGTAAATAAGCTAATGATACACACTGCTAATTATTTAAAATGATTTAAAATTAAATAAATAATTAAAGGATATAGTAAATATTTTAATTACACTACTTACAATCCCGGTACGCTACAATTCGACCTTTATCAAAGTCAGAAACGTGCTGGTACGCATTTCTCCTTCTTACACGGGGCATCACAACAACTTTTCAACAGGCAACAACGTTCAAATGCAATTTATGTATGAGGAACGGGCTGAAAAATTACCTCATTTAAACACAATGTAGGTGTCGCTACTGGCGCCTGCTTTGTCTGAATGCGCTGAAAACCTAATCATTTGCATATCACAGCACCTTCTTGCTTTCGTATAAATTTCACGTCTGTAGCATGTCGCCTTCTTGGTGTAGCATTTTTCGAAAAAAATGCTTATAATGGTATAAGCACCTTTTGCAATAACAGAAGGTGAGTATAACAAATTCGAATTTTGCTCATTTTTAATCATTTTATGCAAATTTTGAGTTTGATCTAGAACGTGATGTTTTAACAATAGCAACTGAGATTTTACTTTCATTTTAATGTAAGACAAACACTAAAAGAATGATCGGTATTCAGCAAGTGTGTTGTTTCGTTGAATGATATGTCTCATCAGCAAAAAAAAAAAAAAAAAAAAAAAAAAAAAAAAAAAAAAAAAAAACAAGAAGCATGGAAAAATGTTGTCCAGATAAAAGGGGGGAGACAAATTCCGAAGTGGCATAATCTATTGCAGACTTCAGCTTCAAAAGTAATTTAAGGAAATATGCTCTTCTATGTTAATGAAGATTAGTCTCAAAACGAATTAAATTATAATGTACTAGTGTGATATAAAAGTATTGTAAATATTTTTAAATAATTGAATGGGAAAATAAAATCACAAAAATTTTGTTTGGAAATAAAAACACAACACTGATTTGCGTTTATAAGATAGGTTTTCATTTTGACACAAGGCGTCATTTTTACGTCTTTAAGGAGCAATGATTTTTTCAATCATTAAAAAGTTTTTTTTTTTATCTTTTCAAATAAAGTAGAGCTGCTAATTGTCAAGAAATGACGTATATA
>JAPDSC010139710.1:0-21757 GCA_026290005.1 Latrodectus geometricus
TTTTTTTTTTCAAATATTCTCATCTATAGTCTTATGTAAAAATGGTCTTCAAAAAAAAAAGGAAAATATAATAATCGTTCTTCGAAAATAGAATATTTGTTTGATCTACTAGAAAATATGCAGATGAAATTATCTTCCTTTACTCCAGAATTACGATGAAAGTTGTGTTCATGAATAATGCAGACATATTCTTTATTTTTCTGAACAGAACGTTTTCTTGCATCATAATATCTTTAAAGATATAAAGTGGCTTAGATATTTGCCTAATTTTTTATGTTTACCGCTCTGACCAGCAAGATTAGTGTGCATTCTTTATTATTTTTTAAATTATTATAAAATTATGAATGATTCAATGTAATTATTTTAGCATGCCCATATTAATTCATTTTTATAGCAATTGCGAATGGCACACTTGCTGTAAATTCATATTTTACAAACTTCATTATGCTGTTAAATACTACAACAATTTTAGAATACTTGGAGATTTATTTTTTCAAATATTTTTATGTTCAAATTAAACTTTTATATGTTGCAAATGTAAACATTTATATGCAATGAATGTTTCCAGTTTGCATAAAAATGCTTATGCTAATTGAAAACATTCATTATATCTCATTTTTAGAAATTTTTGTTTAAATATATTACGAAACAATAATGGTAAAATGAAAAATATTTAAAATTAATGGTAGTACTATTAGTCAATAACTACATATTTTTCTGTTTTCTATTCAAATATTTGAGGCTTATACTTCAACCGTGAGAAAGAAAGTCCATATAAACTTATATAATCCATTAAAATTATAGTCCAATAAGCTATTTTATCAAAAAGGGATAGTCGGGTAGCAAATAAAGCAAATTTCTGTGTATGACTATTACCAATGAGCTCTTAAAATAGAATCAAGAACAACAAAAATGTACTAGTTATAAATTAAAAATTTAAATTAAAATCTACTTAGGTATGAAGTTAAATAACTACATTTAAAGTACTTGTACAATTACCTAATTTTTTATTGTCTTTTTTCAAGTATTTATCATGGCGAATATCTGACATCACATTAAATATGATTCATTTACGTGTAAATATAAAAACAGAATACCCTTGGTTATGCATTGTAAAGAAAACATAGTTTTAGAAAAGGATATTAAAATAAGACATTTATTTATGTTTTTAAACAGATAATTTGTCACCTATTCTGTCTAGTGGTCAGTGTGTGTGACTGCGGATAGGGAGGTCTGGGTTCGATTCTCGGTTCGGGCATAGATGCATTTTCTCTCTCGCCTGTCATTGTCCTTTCCTTGTATGAATGGTTGCCTACCCTATAAAAAGGTACCTATGGCATGTGTGTACTGAGGAAGTCGGATTCCTCACCCAATTGAGGTTCAGTTGAAAAAGTGGAGTAGCGCACCCATACCGCCAGATGGCTGGCATTCGACAAAAACAAAAAAAAAGATAATTTTAGAATAATTACAATTATTTAATTAATATAATACAGCAATAATCATAGTTATGCTTTACTAAAACTCATTACTTATCATATTCTAGTTAGAAAACATACAATTTAATGATGAATTATATTCTTATGATTTGATAGTTATAACTGACTATGGATGGGGAGGACCTGGGTTTGAATCCCGGCTTGGGCATGGATGTACTTTCTCTTCCTATGTGTTTCTTGTCCTTTCCTTAGATGATGGATAAATGTGGCCCGCCCTATAAACGGGTTAGGGGTGGTGTGATGTGGGTAGTGATACTCGCCTCCGTGACTTAGTTCACAAGTGCCCACCGGGTAACGATAAATATCGTTACCCTGTGGGAACTTGTGAGAGTAGCAGTTTCCGGCTTTGTAGTGGTCGGAAATGGTCAATCACCCAAGTGCCCACCATTGGGAAAAAATGATTTGATATTTAGCTGTATGTTGAATCATAATTAATTAATTAAATCCATAGTTGTAATTATAAGAGATATATTCTCGATGTATAAATATTCAGATATATTCAAGAGAAATGCATAGATTCTGACTCCAAATTTATTTATAGAATCTTCATTTCATCAATGATAAACAACTTCAAAATATATAGAAGTTTTTGATAAAATAAAAACTTTTGAAAAAAGGAGAGGCGATTTGACACATATAATTTAAATATGTTAAGTTTATTTGAAACTTAAATCTTGTCTACCACATAATTACCAAAGTATCCATGACTAAAATGAGAATTGAATCCATTAACAGAGTTAAAGACACAGAAGCTCAAATACTAAAAACTTAGTTACTAACTACGGATCAGAGTTCTGTATACTTTTAAATTACTACACAGTGTTTGACAATACGTAAAAGCAAAAGAATAATTTTCTACTTGAACTTAAATCAATTCCAAAAATATCAAGTCTTGGATGTGTTAATTATAACTTCCTAAATTATTGTACAAAAGATACCTAGCGAACATTTTTAAACAATATTTTCTTAATAACAAACTCAATCAATTAATTGGTTCTTATATTCCACAGCCAAAATTAAACATTAAAATTAAAGTGAAATGCAAATAAACATTGCTTTTTATAAGTATCTTGTAATATTCGTTACCTTTATATTTCCTTTTTAATTTAACTTAGTTTTGTTTTATTTAATTTTTAAATTCTTCCATTTTTATCGAAAACTGGAAGTATTTCTTCAAGTTTTCGGTACTTACTTAACTATCATATAATCTAGCTTATCTCTTAGGTACACCAACTTAGTTATCTTATTATCTAGCTTATATCTTAGGTACTCCAACTTAGCTATCTTATTGATATTAACTCAGGAGATTTTACACTCAAAGAAGTTAGTGAGTGCTTGATGCAACTCCGTTCCATCGATCAGAATCTGTAGCCCGATATTTTTGAAACCAGAGACTTATTACATTCATTCACAGCGCTCTCAAAGCACTTGACATATTTAGTGACTTGATGGTCTGCTGATAAATTTATTTGAAGACGTTAAGCTAACATCACCGAACGTGCTCCTTGGACACTTCCATATCTGGACTGGTTGACCAACTCTTATAACGACTTTTGCTTTTACACTTGTTTCAAATGTCTCATGTATATTAATTTAAATACCTAAAGTTTAATAGCATTAAAATCTATTCTCTATACATTCAATTGTAAGAGCATTATTACTTAAAATTTTATTTAATGTTATAATCTAACAAAATTTAAAAACCACAAAACTCTTCTAAGATACGGAATTTTTATTAAGATCAATTTTTTATAAACATAATTTTTTCCTCTGAATAATCTTGCTCTTGTTATCTACGCTACTTTTCATTTGAAATGATACCTTCATGTAAATTAATAAAATATCTTTAAATAAATGAGTAATGTTCTTAGTCGAGAAATATTGTTTTTTTTTATGAATTGTTCATTTGTATGTTCAATGAATAGTCTCAACTTTCTAATAAATTCATAATAAATTATAAACAGAATATTTGTAATGCGTTTCCATTTTTTTTTTTTTTTTGCAACATTCTTATTACAAGTACAAAACTAAAACTTATATACAATAAAATGTGTATTATTTTCAATAAAATATGCGAATTAAGGATGTTTTATTTAAAAGAAATCAGATCCTCGAAGAAAATTAACTGCAAGATATTAATGCATATGATATAATTAAATTGTAGCTACAAATTTACTTTTAAATAATCATGAATATTAAATTAATTTTTTTATAGTTTATTGCTCTAAGTATTTAGCAGGCGAGAACTAATTTGAGAATCTGTTTATAGTGGATTTTGAAATATTAAAATATCAATGGCTGAATTGAAAAGCAAACCGACACTATTGATTTTTATATATACATAAATTTTTATCATATTTTTTTCTTTGAAAATAGATATTTTAAGTTTATTATAAATGAAAGAAATATGAAGTGAAAGATGTTTTACTGCTGTTCAACAAATATATGTTTCATTCTCTAAAAATAAAATCTATTTATGATTAAACAAAGCCCCTTAAAAAGTAAGGTTTAATTACTCAAAAAATTAAGGATAAAACATTAACTTCAAAGTAATTGATTTATTTTGAAAAAAAGTATTTTGAAGAATTTGCAAATTGGAACTAGATCATGGAGCTATGTTTCTTGCAATTTCACTCATATAATGCTATAAAATGGGGATAAAAATTATGAAAATTTAAAACAAATCTTTTTTTAAATAAAAAGGTGTGATACTGCTTGTGGTGAAACAATATAAAATAAAGCCGAGATAAAGATTTTTTAATTATAAAAAATGCAAGTATGGATGGATCATCATGCACAAATTCTAGAAGTTATTAAAAGCTAACTTAAATTTCAAATAATAAAAACAAAGTGTTTGGTTTGTTTCGCTATTTAATGGTTATTTGTTTCCATACAATGATCAATAGAAACCTACACAACAGTTAAAACTGAATTTTAAGTAATAACGGAGAGCCAAACTAGATGTGAGAATTGAACCCACAAATTGTCGAATGAAGTTCAGAGCTTTAATCATTCGGTCATCATATCCAGCTCAGTGGCGATAGTGTAAACTAGAAAAAAAATTTAATTAACAAACATAACCAGTCTTTATTTGAACAAGATATTTAATATCGGATTTGGTTTATCTATTGTTCAAATTTGATCTATTGGAAATTGGATTGTTTAAATTGGAGCCCCTAAAACCATCAAGTGGAGGATTCGAACACATGAATAGTAGAACCAAAGGCAAGAACACTAAATATTTGGCTATATATGGCACGGCTAAATATTAGGTTAAGATTTGAATATTAACAGCATGATGCATTTTCTCGTGTCTACCATGGGCGAAAATAAACAAGTCTTATTGGAGTACTCTAGTATATCGCGTTATTTGATTTCAAATACTCATTTGAGATACGTTCGAATAAAAGCAGAATATATTATAATTAAACTTGTTTAATATAGATGCCACGTCGATTATTTTTTTAAGAGTTTTTCTGAAAAAAATTCTTGTTTTAAAGGGTTAAGATTAGATTCCGACATTTGGCATTTATGTCAAAGTTAATTTAAAAATTAAAGATTTTAATTTGCAAGTGAAAACTATTGCAGCAGGGTCTAGAGCAGGGGTCACCAAAGCGGTCTATATAGACCCCTAAGGGTCTATTTAACAATAGTAGGGGTCTATCTGACACAAGGGGGTCGAATGGGGGTCTATTGGAACTCCAAGGAAAAACAGTTCTTAATACGCAAATCACGCATATCTAGCTGCGTACGTAAAAATTTAAACTATTTTTATAATTTACTTACTATTATATTCTTTATAGAAAATAAATCAGAAAACAATCTGCTCCTTTTTCCTTATGGGTTTCGAGGGGATTTACGGTTAAAATTGGCTAATTTCGAACTCAATGTAGCGAACCTTGCCAAGGAATACCAGGCACACTCATCTCATTAAGTAAAAAATTCAGTAGCTACTTTTAATTACTGTTTCCGATTTATTAAATATTTAGACTAATATATAGTTTTATTTCACTTACCTGAAAATTATTTTTCTGGGGGTCTATGGAGATTTCGAAAAATTATATAGGGGCAATGATCAAAAAAGTTTGGCAACCCCTGGTCTAGAGCTTATAGAACTTAATGTGTAAAATTTGAGTTTAAAATTGTTAGTTGACCCACAAATTATTAATATTAATGCAAAGCTTAGTAATTCACCTAACAATTGTTCATAAGCAAAAAGAAAATATCTTAATTCTTTTTAAGATATTTTCAAAATTCCTTTTCGTAATTCTTTTCAAAAGCAAAAAAAAAAAAAAACAATTTTCAGAATAACATATTTTAAAAATTAAGAAGTTTTAATTAGCTGATTATTGAGGAAGTTCATTCTTTTAAAATATTAGAAACATTTAGACAGACAAATTTATAAATTTAGAATTTCGCAATATATTTTCGTTATGTTGCATCAATTATTGCAACAAGAACTCAAAATTTCCGCCCAACAAAAAATTGTCCTTACAACCTTTATAAGTAACAATAAAATTTTAATATATTATTTTTTTAATACCAAAAATATTCCTGCCTTTATATGATATCTTTGATGAATTTGAAAACTTATTTTTTTGAAAAAAAAGAGTTTATATAATATATATTCATTATATTGTTAAAAGAAATATGAATAGTATACTAACGTGAGAATTTAATTTTGAAAATACGTTACTAAATACCATTATAAAAAGTTGATAACAGAACTGAAGATTTAAACATTAATTTAAAAGTATTGGAAATAATTTCTAACAAAAGAATTTACGATTGGTTTTTAACACCAACATTTTAAACATTTATTCTGTAAATCATAAATTAATCTATTGGTGTAAAATTAATATAAAACTCTTTGATAAACTTTAAATGTTGAATATAATTTAGATTATAAAAAATACACATATTTCTCACAAAAGTTAAAAACGTCATTAAATATTATACAGGATAAATTAATGATAAACGAATCCCAATTTTCACTTTTCAATTTAAAGAAAAAAAAATTCTCGAAAAAAAAAAAAATTATTTTCTTTTACTTTAAAATAAATTTTTGTATTGTGTCTGAACAGTTTTCAGCTTTTAACTCACACGTAAGTTTTCATTTATAAACGCTCTTCAATAACAAATTTTTAGAGAATACTTATATTGAATAAAAAAAGAAAAACAATTTATCTAAAAGTCAGATGTATCGTTTGAAAGAAACACCAATGTATTTAAAGTGATTAATTACTTCATAGCGACTAAGATTAATAAATTTATTTAAATAGGTTGTTCCACATGTTTAGTAAATAATTATAAAACATTTTTAAATAATGTACTTTAAAAATTGAAAAAAATTCAAGTGCATATATTAAAATATCTGATAATATTAAAGTTTCTTTCCATAGTTCATGAGAAATATCCGGTTATTGGATTGGTATTTAAAGAAAATCTCCAAGAGAAATCCAAGTCCTTAGATTTTTATAAATATGAACTTCTGCTTTTTAATCAGCATCTTTCTTTATGTTCGTTGAATCCATTTTAGCAGATAATTTTTCGACTTCAATTTCATTATGCAGGAATGATGCGATATCTCTTGGCAAGCCTTTAAAACCAAAGTTGTCAGGTGAAGATGCACTACGAGCGTGTTTCCTTTTCCTTACAGGAACCCCGCAAACGTCATAAGTAACTTCTATTTGATCTGCACTTTTAGATCTACCTCCCGACATTGATCTGGAGGTAGATGGATCTGAGGGTTTCCATTCACATAAGCTGTTGACTGATCTACGGACTTTCATTGGCCTCAGCATCCCCGAATCTGGATACCTGGATGAAAATGTATAAGCGACAGATCTGGGGCTTAGGTTTTTGAAATTTACTGGTCTTTCTGGTTTTTCAGGAGTTTTAGACACGTCAGGTTTTTCAGGAGTTTTAGATACGTCATCCTCAGATGATTCATTTTCTGGACTTGACGGTAAAGTTTGTTTTTTACGCAGTAGCTTTGGTGCCAACTTGACTTCGAAAGGAGATTTATTGAGCAATGTGGCATCTGGAGTAGTATCTCCTGATGTGGACGTTTCACTGTTTTTCTTGGGACTTACATAGATTCGAAGTGGTATCTCTGCCTATAAAAAAAATGCAGTTTTCATTTCATTGAAATGTGAGTAATACATAAAAAATCAAGACTAAACATTAAATTATTAATTGAAAAATGCAAGTATATTACTGATAAATGGCAATGAAATCGCAAACTATTCCGAAACAGGAGTAATGTGAAAATACACCGTCTTTTTCTAGAATGTAGACTAATATTGCACATATACTATTCATATGTATAGAATTGCATACATCAACATTTTTATTGTTGAAAGGTACTTAATTGCAAAATAAATACGTAGATTAAAAGAACAATTTACCGTGTAAAAAAATCATGCATATAAAAATTAGCTGTTTATTTTGAACGTGACCCAACTCATATCTTCAAATCAAGATATTTAAGGGTTTGACTTTCAATAAATTTAAAAATATACGGTTAAGATACTTATAAGTCATACTGTTTAAATGTATCTAAAAATGGTACTTTAATTTTTAATTTTTTTTTACTTTGATAAATAACATGAAGTTGTGCATGCAACCACGATAACTGGAAAAAATTGAAAAATGGAGTTGGGCCACTATGAAAATGAACGACTCAATATGATGAAATGATTAAAACTTTGTTTAAAAAGATTTTTAATTTTTAAAATATATCTTTTTCTGAAATATTTCAAGCTGTTACTTTTTATATTTTGTTGTTGTTGTTGTTAATGACACTTGGCAATGCCAAGCCCGCCCATCACAGAGACTAGGCGAATAAAGTCAGAGGGAGCGTCTTCCGTTTTTTTTTTTTTTTTTTTTTTTTTTTTTTTTTTTTTTTTAAATAGAGCACCCTCATACGAAGGTGGAAGTACGACTTTTGGCTCATAGATGGCAGCACCACCTGAATCTTCCAAACCTGAACCAAACACCACCTGAACCAAAGCCTGGCTCAATCCACGCCAAGAGGTATTAATTTGTAATGGGAACATGGAGGACATTGCGATCAGATGGATTTAACGTGCCCCAGTCGACATTAGTGAACACTACGGATCTTTAGCTAAGCCGGGATTCGAACCCACTAGCTTTTGGTAACGAAAACGATGCCCTAACCAACCATGCCACCGCAGCCTAATTTTGTACTTTACAACCCATATTGCACTTTTTATCTACCAATAATATTTACATATTCAAATCATTTGAAAAATTATGGCTAGTTTCGAATGAATTGATACTAAAACATTCCTTTAATCATCTCTACTACTAACTCACAATTGAAAATAATTTCAATTGTGAGTTAATCATTTAAATTTTTTGTGGCTAGATTCAATTTTCAATTGAATCTATCCGTAACATATAATTTAAATGATTATGCAATGCATGTAAAATGACAGTTAAATTGTCAAGTTTATTTGGAAATTAAAATCATGCATCTATTCAAAAATCAAAAATAATGTTAAGTCTAATTTCTAGTGTGCTCCAAAAATTATGTTTCACTAGGTACATGATGTAATAGATAATTACTAAATTTTAGTATAATTAAGTCACTTTTTCATGTAGTTTGATAAGATTTCAGTTCATGTAAGCTTAAGCATTGAAAGTTAATATTTAAATCAAAATACCTTATGTATAGAATTAAATCTTTTTAAATAATGAAATTGGTGATTTTAATTTAAGTATGTTATTTTTTAGTAGGAATACTTTATTGTGCATACTTTTATTTAACACTTTACATAAAAGACAACACTTAGCAACTTCTATTTATTTTCATATTACTTATAAATATTACTTGCAAGTTTTTTTGATTTGTTCTTCAAATAAAGAACGTTATAACTGTATTAAATTGTCGATATACAACATTTATTGAATGCATGTTTTTAATCTCACAAAATATAAACCTAATGTTTAGGAAATTAGCATAAATATTTAAAATAAGATCAAATGTATATCATTGTTCAAATTCTCTTTGCAAAATCCATGTAAACTTTTTAAATGCTATATATATATATATATATATATATATATATATATATATATATATATGATCTGATTTAAATAAGGTACATTTTATGATTAAAATTAACAGACTATTGAAAACTTACAGAAGATTTACTACCAGGAGAAAATACTTCTTCATTGGTTGGCGTCACAGACTCCTCCATTTCAATTTCGCCACCAACAGCACCCTCTTCATGACCTAAATTTTCCATGTCTTGATCACATTCCATGACTTCAAATAAATTAATATTACTTAAAACTACATATTACAATCACAAAAATTGCATCTTAATCAAGAAATCGTAAAAAAAATAGGTAAAAACTAAACAAAATATAAAGCAAATTTAAAATTTACAGAAGATTGAGACACTTGATAATAACTAAAGCGACATGATTAAATTCACGTAATAGCCGTCGTTTTTATATTCATGTTTAAAAAGGCGTCATGTCCTGATAGGGATTTCATTTGATTTTACTGGCATGTGATCTTCGAATGGGATACGCTTTACAGAAAACCAAGAAATCCTTTATGAAATTGAAAGCTTACACAAAATCTACTTGAAATTGGTAAGATGAAAGACCTGGAAAAATATTAAAATAAATTTATTGAATACAGAATAAGATCGTTAATTATCAAAAATTACAATCTATCAAACGTCATATTTATTAGGCAAACCTAGTTAGGTCCAGAGGTTGATAGTTGAGAATCTTTTGTTTTTATCCCAATTTGTCAATTAAATCATAATAGCACGTTTTCAAACATCTCAGAAGATTTGTTCTTTACAAATACGATTAAACCTGTACAAAATATTCTGAAGAAAATTTTCAGAGGGATGTTACAACACAGTATGTTAATCCATCACGACCCCAAAGTTGTTTCAACAATGTTTTTAATTCAAAAATTATCCTAACAGTATTGTAATACAGATGTCTTGTCATCTAAAATCCTAACTTAAAGTGTCCAGCAAGATTTCAAAGAACGAGAAAATATTCAGTATAATAATTTTCTGAATAGAGGTAAATAATTCAGCAAAAACACTTGCCATTTTTTTTTAAACATTTTTTGCATACCGATCATTATTCGTTTTTCAGGATATATACTGCAAGATTTTATAAAGTAGCCTCATCTCTTTCTGTAACAATTTAATATAATATTCACGTTTGTTTTGTTTTTTTCACTTTGCCCAACGTGCTACGATTTTAGCTTTTCGAAAAGCTATCTAATTTGATAAAGTAAGAGATCACCTAAATGCATCCTGAGCTTTACTTTGAATACGATTTGTACCGATCCAATATTTATTCCACCATGAATTCTTGCTTTTTGGGAATCTTACTTCTTAATTGGAATCTGCAGATACAATAAATGTTTTAGTAACAGTTTCTATTCCGGTTGGTTGGGTTTTGTGGCGGAAGGTCCAAAAAGTACAAGCTGTGCCAAAAATTAAGTCCTAAGGAAAACTTCTTGCAATTTTAAACAAAAACCAAACTTAACATTAAAAAGTCTAAATACAAAAATAAATGTATATGTTCCATTTAAAACCCAAACAAGTATAAACAAAATAAAAGTAAATAAAATTCATAAAACTTAAATAAACTGAAGGAAACCAATTGCCCACAAAAATGCAAAAAGTTTTCTGTTGGGTATCTCCCCCACTTTATCATACATAGTTAAAATTTCTGTCAAAGCATTTACAATGGTAAGCGTTAAAATCAGGAGTTTCTATTTCGATAAGATTTTCAATAGCCATTATATCACTAGTGATCACTAAAACTTATCCAATCAGCAAGTGAAATAAATAGCACAGTAGACGTAGAGCATGATTTGAACAGTTATTCACGTTGACTTAAAACGTTAGTCATGTAAGTCAACTCCTACACTAAAATTAAAGTATATAGCAAAAAACAGGCTATTGTGCAAGTTTCAAATATAAGATATTTCTTCGTTGATTAAAGTTTTCTACTCTATTATTTAATAAGCCAAGGGTTTTAGGACTTTATGAATAATTCATTTAGCCATACACGAGGAATTGCACACGTTGGCAATCTTAAAATCAGTTTGAGTAGTTCCCTTTGTCAACTTTGTCTAGATCAGTGAGATTTTTTTTTTATTTTTTATTTACTTTTTTTAATCAAAAATACACTCACAGCTTTTCTTACTTGGAGATTGGTTATGTCTATTTATATCACAACAATTTGTTAGGTAACTTGTCTGTAACATGTGTCACAAGATGTATATTCAATCCCTGACATATTTGTAAATCAAAACATTAATTTCCATCTACACACAATGGAATCTGATGGAGAACGTTGCTTATATGTAACTTGAAGATTATTACATCTAGAATGCTTCTCTGAAAAACTCTTTCAAATTATTTGTGTGTATGTGTTAAATGATCGGATAAAACTAATCCTTTACGTATTCTAAAAGTACGTAACTGTAAAAATTTTAAATGAAATCAAGAGTTTGGGTCTTAATCCAAGGTCTGCATCCTTGGCTTCAATGGTACTTTTTGAAGAAGATCTGCGAAAATCATCTTTGGTCGATTTCAATTTCCGAGCTCTCATTACTATTGATTTAGCAGATACTTTTTAAATAGAAGAGATTGGGAATAACTTATTTACATAAACATTTACGTTGAATACTGCGGAATCATTACATTTGCTTCAACACTGGTATAATTGGTGATTTGCTTACGACAGATTTTATAGGACAGACAATTATCCAGAAACACGATGTATAGTTAGATCGTCGTAAGGATGCACTATGCGTCGTGTTTTTTGATAAATTAATGGGAATTTTTAATGCCGTTACTTCGTTTTCAAATATCCAAATTAGGAAATAGAAAGGATGAACACACTTGATACATTTAAAATTTCTTTACCAAACACTGTCATGTTCGATGCGTTCATTTTCAGAAACCTGGATATAAACTTATGGGGAAACATAAGGGTGATTTTGCCTCCAAGAGAACCTAATAGCAACAACGTGACAATGGTTACTCAAGAGAAGACCTCACGCTATCTCGAGCCTATGACACCTAAAGTGGATAAGAGAGAATTGAGGTAAAGGAGAAAGGACATAACTAGGGTACTTCAGAATGTTGTCATTCATGTTTACTTAAAAAATAAATCCCCAAGTTGTTAAATTATCTAAGAACTAGAGATATTCCATTTCCATAATTGACACAGAATATATATGGATTGTTCTTTTGGGGTTGTCTTCCAGAGATTTTTTTTTTTAAATTTTTTTTTTAACTTTAGTATTATATTTGTTGATAGTTGGTACAGACTTTTTTTGTGCTATTTATATTTGAAGGTGTTATAACGGTTTTGGATAATAGTTATTAAAATGATTAGATACCTATAAGATACTTTTCTGTGATAGTGATTGTCTATATTGATATCATTTGTAGAGATATAGGAAACGTCAACTTTTCAAATTTTAATTTTTCCTTAGGTTTTTGAGTCCAATAAAGTTAGTGTTTTATTGATTGCTATTTCTTTCCTTTGAATCCCTATATGACAACATACAGAGAATGCACTGTGTGAATCAAAATAATGCTTAAAAATGTAACAGTATTTGAAATTTTAGGTATAATTTAATTAAATATTTGAGTGCGGAGAAGCGCTATCGAGCTCTGCTTGTTATGCGCCAAAAATTCGGAGGGGCGCGATAGCGCTTATTTTATTTTGTGTCGAAGATGCGGAGACGCTGATGTTGGTTAGTATAATTTCCGCATTTGAGAGCAGATAAATTTATATTAATCGCAGTTTTTATTCATTTTACTCAATTGTGATTTTTAATATAAAAATTAAAAAAAAAAAATACAGTGGTAAGAAAAAATATTAAAAAAATTACTACGCATTTCATTCCCCACTTTTTGCATATTTTATAATTATATATATATATATATATATATATATATATATATATATATATATATAATATATATATATATATATATATATATATATATATATAAGAAAACTCTTCAGCACTCAAATTGTTCAATAACATTAATTATAGATAATTGTAGACTTATAGTAACATTAATTATAGAATTACTAGATCCAACACATTTTCCACTCTTAAGGTCAATAGTCCGACATTGCCAATGTGAGCGACCATATCTCAGGTATTTGAGCATTTAGTATAATAAGGAATATTAAGACAGAGTTTGCAAATTATGTAACCTTTCATGCATTTTGGTTGTGCTAGTGTCTGAAATGTTAATACAATGTGTCGGGTGAGAATAAGTATCACTGTAAAAGATCAAAACACGAGATATATAATTAAAAATTAAATTTACTAGAAAGACAAGAATACATATATCTAAATCTTAAATTTCTTCCAAAATCTAATCTCTCTAGCTCAGAACTTATTACAAATATGTTATTTATATGCTAGAAAAATTTTGTTGTACAAGAAATTATGTAAAATGCATTATTTTTCAATACTTATTGGGAGGGTTTTTTTTATTATTATTATCAACTTACGAAAATAAATTTACATCAGTATTTATAATGTTATGATAGCAAGTCAAGATTACTTGCTTCCAAGGACAAGTTTCTAGTAACAAATGCGTACTTAACATTTCCGAGGTAAACTTAAGCTTTTGAAGAATATCAATAATTAATAAACTTGTCTGCTTTAACCATGGTATGAGTTAAGTCTTTCATATAGATTAGTTAAAAAGATATGCAATAATATAAACAACGCTTTAGCTATGAACTCTTCTATTGTGAAGTCATGAAATTTTTAAGTAGGGAATTAACTTCACTTTCCATCCAATGTATTTTTGATTGTTGGAATATTGGGAAAACCAAAGTTGGTTTTAAATCTCTTTTAAATCAAAAATAAAATAATTTTCAGCATACTTAAGAAAATTGCTACTTTCAGTTAAAATTATATGTAAAGGAAAATGGAAGGGATAATATAATGCTAATATGTATTTGTCTACACCTTTCAATTACGTGTTACGACAATTTTAAAAATATGAAATAATATTTTCATTCTTGATTAAGTTGTTTCTCAACGATCATTTTTCGAACAGAATATTAATTAGATCTGAACTCAGTTCAAGTTGCTTTCTGAATCACTGGAACTATTCACGTTTGAAGTGAGAATTGTGAACTTTTAAACTGAAAACCAGACCGTAATCCATTATTTTACCAGATTTTCCATAATTCATGAAACTAGACTTTACGAAACGGTGCTACACCATTTAATCAAATCACAACACAAGAAACTCTGCAATTAGTCCAATTCAGCCATCAATTACTGTTGAAATTAATTAAAATAGTCTTTCAATTTATAGCCGCAATGCTATCATAATATACATGCCTTTATTCTCTTACAAACAGCCCTTCTCAGTTCAATCCCCCATGCAATTGCTTCAGATAACTGGATAGTTTTATTGATGTAAATGTTTAATTATAAATATTTTAAGTTTTCCTTTCATAAAACTTAGTAATTCGATTATGGTAATCCTCTTGTAACGTGAATATCGGAACTATATGAAGTCCACAATTTATAGAACAATTTATAAATGCCCTAGACTTTAGACAATTAGTTTATCCCTTAGATGGCATCAAAGAGAAGATTAGTTTTGTCCTTAATTTTTTTATGCTCATGTTTTTTATGGTGGATTATTCTGAAATCCTATTTTAAAATTTCCACTCACTACAATCATTGAGGTTTGAGTTAAGTATCGAAATTAATAAAGCATGATCTGAAGGCAATGTTGAAAAGAATTCACTAAGATCTTCCAAATATAACCTGAATTTTCAATGATATTTATGCAAGGAGAGTTTAAAAAAAATGAAGTTTAAAAAGAGTAGTTTATTTCTAAAAAAATAACATTTTTTTAAATTTATATTATGTTTAACGATATTATATATTTTTTGCAAACATTTTATCATTAAATGCTAGATTCGCTAAATACTTCACATTTTAAACGTTACAATTTCAAATAGAACAATACGGCATGCAAGGATTTTATACCTATATTAAGACAAACCCGGGAGAGAGATTTCACGACATGAATAAGTTTTTCAATAAAATCTGGATAGTATAATGAAGGATTAAAATTCTCTTGAGAAAAAAGGATTCAAGTGCCAAAATAGAATAAAGTCAAGACATTTGTCAAAATAATGCTTCAGGAACTTTTAATATGAAAGGGGAGTACACTTTTGAAGGATTACTAAAGAATAAAATCTAATTTATTGTATTCAATGCTCTATAATAATAGAGACAAAATAAATATTTATTAAAGTTTGAAGAAAGAAAGCACAATTTTAATTTACATTATTCCTAGTTTTTCCCCTTAAAGATCAGTACAAGTACACAAGGAATACTTTGGGAATTGTAGACTCAAGCTTAAAGTTACCAAAATAGCACGAAATTGCTTAGAAATTAAAGGGAAAAAAACAAGATATAACACAAAACAATATATTTGGAGTTAAATTTTAATACAGGTGGTAAAAAGATAAACATAATTATCTGATAAATGTTGTGTTTTTATAAGTGTAGATTTTGATGAAAAATACGCACCATATATATCTGTTACCGTGAAAGACCGAAATCAGAGAATGTCGACATTCACCGGTGAATGTCAACACATACCAAAAACGTTGGTGAAAGACCGTACAATTGATTGCATTTCTTTCACTTTCGGACCATCGCCGGTATATGTCGACTATCACAGACAAGCTTTGGTGGAATTTGAAAAGATGATTAAAGAGCTCGAAAAGGAGATAACAGAAGGCAACGTCAACAAAGAGGTGCGGCCTAGAGCATTTAATTTGTTTTTAATTTGTTTGTTGTCAGGTTTGTCCCGCGGGTTAAAAATCCTCTACACTTCCTCTACTCACCGTGATTGGTCACTCCTCCTTTCTAGGAGAGGCGATAAGTTACGTCACACATGTGACGTTTTTCACGCCTGAAATATTGAGATAAGGAAATGCAAATCTGCATTTATCCTCTCCGCATAAGGAGAGATGAAACGCATATTCAAGATTCACCATTAGTGCACTGTGGATGTCGACATTTGCCGGTGTAAGTGAGAAATGAGGATATCTAGCAAATATTTCGGACATACACCAAGCGACTACGTGAATGTTGACATTCACCAGCGAAAGTCGACATTCTCCAGATTTCGGACTTTCACGGTAACATATCCATTAAAACTCGTGAAAATACTACCGGGTTATAAACTAATGTTATGTGAATAAATATTTTTAGGTTATACAGTGGAAAGCATTTTGAAATTTTTCTATTTTCGATATTTTGACATTTATATTCATACATTGTCGTTTTATAATATTTTATACACTAGTTTTAGCTGCAATGTATTTTAAATGGTGGAAATAAACAGTTATATGATTAAAGTTGAATATATAAGTTTATGGCAATTTCTATTGCTCTCAAAGAAATATAAGTTGAACTATTAGTTTTAATTCAATAACATTGTAGAATAATTTAAATTCACTCCTTACTCAATTTTTATTTCTGATTGCTTGTTGTTTTTGTTACGTATTTCACTTGGCCTAGAGCTTAGTAGACCAAGTTCAATAGACCATTTACCAATAGAAAGTCGTATACCATTGCTAGATCCTCCAAGTGCTTCATTTGTTCTTTCACTTTGTGACCACAAATTTTAACTGGCGTTAGAGCAGCACATTAAAATTGATACTACAACCTTATAAGAATTTACACCAAAGTGAAGACCAATTATCCGAATTGTGTTGATGTAAAAGCTCTAGTGCCTTAATTATGCCATCGTTAACACATTTTGAGTTTTGAATTTATAGGAGCTTACAAGTATTTAAAAAATACTTTTTATACTTAATTCATATATCGGATCGTAATACTAGTATTAGAATAAAACGTTATTAAAATTTCGTGCTATTAATACTATTAATCTCATACAGACATTAAAATGCAATTTGTTTATATAAATATAAGCTATGCCATGCACCTATACAATCACTTTACAATCTATTCAAGCACGTAAAGAATAATTAAGGGATTAATTCAGATTAACAATTTATTGCAACTTTCTTATGTGTATTTCAAAAAATATTTAATGTTATTGAAGATATTTTACTGTAAAATTTTGAATTGTCTTATGAAAGTTTACACACATTAGCTTTTATTTCTTAAAAAAAAAATATTTAATTTTTAAAACAAAAATTGAATTAATATAGAGGAATTCTGAATTAGAGTTTAATAGATACATTATTACTTTTGATTTGAGAATATCTTTGCGTAAATTGAATTTATTTACTTAAAATATTGTATCTTCTGTAATAAAAAAATTTTGTAATAAAATATAATTTTGTTTCATTGAAAATAAAGATTTTTTGCAATTCTTAATTATGAACATTGCTTATAAATTTGAACTTTACACGTTTCTTTTAGACGAATGAATTAAAATGATAAAAATTTAAATCATTTCTGTATGAAAAATAAAAACTTAAATATTCAATAAATCTATTATATGTTAATTGATTCATTTTATTCTGATTTTTCTACTTACATGTAAATTTTAGTTTCATAAAAACGTAAAAACATAATATAAAGTGTAAACGTTGTTTCAGTTTTTTGTTCCGATACTAATCGTAAAAAAGAATTAGTTTTATTCATTTTTAAAGTGAAATAATTTGACTTTAATATATATTTAAATCTACGATGAAATTAACATGGAGTTAATGCAATAAAATTCTGATGAACCGATAGCAGTTTATCTAATAATTATTTACCCTATATACTTAAATCAGTTATGTTTGAAAATAAATTTATTAACTAAATTTCATCCACATTTTATTCGCACGGAGCTTAATTTTACCAAATCTTCCAGCTTAAATACCGAACCTGAAATACACTGAATTCATTTTATTCACATGAAATCCCAATCACTACAAACCAGTAAGTATCCAACAAATTTTTGAAGTTAAGATTAGAGCTGCAAACATCAAATCTCAACAAAAAGTCTGTCTTAACGAGTCTAGAAATAAATCATAAAAAGCAGACCAGATGAGAAATGTTAAATTAAAATGATCTAAATCTACTATAATCTAAAATGATTATAGTAGATTTAAGTATTTATTTTTAAATCTACTATAGTTTTTGATACACTTAGAAATCAAAACATAACTTTTTAATAATACTTTTAAATAATACTTCGTGTTTTTTTTTTTTATTATTTTATTATTCTTGTTTTTCCAAACTTTGAATATTTATAGTCAAAATACTAAGATTATGTGGAATCTTACTGTAACATTTCGTTTTTATACCATGGAAAAATATCTAATAAAGTTTCATAAAAAACGCTTCCTTTATTAATAAATCATATTTATACATTTTTTACGCAGTTTTTATAATAAATATATTTTGAAAATAAATAATTAGTAAATTTTAAGCACTTCGCCCAAAACTTTGGATTGACAATATTAAATTTTATAATTACTTGTGTTATTTATAAAATTTTATAATTAAATTATATATATTATAAAATTATATATATAAATTATAAAATTTTATATATTATAAAATTTTATAATTAAATGTCATTTTTTACTGCTCTATTGTTTAGATTGGTTGCTTTAAAATAAATGGGTTCCACTGAATAAATATATTAACTTAAGAATTTGTTGCAACTTATTGTATGAATTACGTTAATATGAACACAAAAATCTGAGTTCAAATTTCAAAATATAAAAACCTAAATTTACCTATATTTTTAATGAAGCTCTAAGAAATTTAACAAAAATTAAAGCAATTCTTTTAATTATTAATAATTTGTATTTCTTTAGAAAAAGTTATATTTATAGTCTGCATCACAAAATAAAGCTAAAGCTTTTACTAATATCATGAACTTTTAGTTTTGGTTTTATATAAAATGAAAGGTTGGCATTGAACAGTGGTATTTTGCGACAAAATCAAATAAGAAATTTAAACTAATGCAGATTTAGGGGTCCAATTTCAATAAATTGGTGACCCTAAACAAATTAAAAAATTGTCTCAAATAAGAGTTCACCAGCAGTTTTAAATTCACAGTTTTCTCTCATTACCAATCTGATGAAGGTTAGTTCTTAGTTTCCCATTTTCTCTCATGCCCAATCTGATTACGGTTTGTTTTTGTTCCTATGGACTAAGTTTAAATAAAAAATAAGCTACAAAATATGTCTTGAAAGTAGTTTTTGACGAAATCTGAAAATTATAGATAGCAGTGGAATTCATTCACTGAAATAAATTTAAGGGAAAGAAAAAATGCATAGTTAAAGTTACTGTATTCAATTTATAAAATAACTTAAAAAAAATCAATCTTCAAGTAAACTAGTAACTGACTGAAAAATGAAAGTATTACAAATAGAACTTTTATACAAATCCCACACACTTGACTACTAAGATTGTCTTATTTTAACCAATAGTATTACAAATTTATAAAATCACAAATTCTTTGAGAACGTCTTGAATTCCATAGTTGCTGATCACTTGTGCTAGTAATTAAAAATTTATTCCAAGCTGATACGAAAATTTAAACCGACTGTGATCCTGCATGGCTGATACTGTAATAACAGTATTTACACAAGCAGATACATAAATTAAAACAATATTTTAAATTACATTTAAATATTTTCAGTTAATGCTAAATCTTTATGATCCCATTATAAATTCAAGTTTTTGGTTTTAATGGCAGGCATTTCCTAATTTCTCAGAGTTATTCTTAACTCTGTGAAATTAGGAAATGAATCAACATATATTTTTACTCAGAAAATATACTTAAAATGGTTAAAATTAACAAAAATGTTTAAATTCTAGAATATTTCCAAATTGAGCTTGAAATAGTTCTTGCAAACAAATTACATTAATTAATTCATTTTAAAATTTACATCAAATACTAGTTCATTATAGAAAACAAAGAAAAACACTAATTTTTCAAAACTTCTGAAATATGAAACTGCAGTTTTTAGAATGTAAGAAACTATTAAAGTATATAAATATACATACATCCAGTTATTTTCAAAGAAATTTAGAATAATAAATTGAGATTATTGAACGAATAAAGTTCAATTAACTTTAATAAATCATATTGCAATAAAAAGATAAATTTCGTTTTAAATTTTGAAAATAAGAAACAAGAGTTAAATACAGAGGAGATTTTTAACTTTAAGTCAATTAAAGATTTTAAATTTTAATTCCCATCAGAAACGGTTTAAATTTTTTGAGGCTGTAAAAAATTTGTCAAAAAGACGAAAAATGAGAAATTATGATCATAGATTTTGCATAACGCTAAGAATGTTTAATAATATCTGCTAGTACTAAGTATTTTAGGAAATCTTAGTAAAATATTTCTGCCATTTTTAAAGATTTCTAAAAACACATATTGAGTTTTTGCCAATATCTTGCTTTCCTATGTGGAAATTCACTTTTAATAGATTATGTACCCATATTATATTGATATTTAAGTTTTAACACTAATAATTGAATAAGTATCTGATATATTATTTAAAATCTATATTTAAGGAAAACAATTTGTTTCTCAAAAAGCAAATGTTTATCTTCATTATAACAGTAACACTTATTTAAATGTAACAAAAATAATTTTATGTGTATATTAAGTATTCTACTATATCATAAAAGTATACCTGGCTCGCTTATGGTCTATTTATAAATCCAATAGATAAAACTTCATTACACAGTCGATAAAAACAAGTTTAAAACGACAACAACTTCTTCTTAACTATATATATTAGCTCTTATAACTGAATTAACTTCGTTGTTGCCAATTTAGAATTCTTAAATAGTTTAAAATTTTAACTGCATCTTTTTGGTTTATCATTTTCCTTAAAATTCAATAGTTAAGAAGAAAAATGAAATTTAATAGTTTCAGTTTTCCCCAATACTTCCATTTTATCCGAAAAATTTCAAGCCCAAAATGTTAGTAATGATCAATTTTCCATTTCTCTTTTTGTGATATGTATAAATAGTATTTGTTATAATACTTATAAAGAGAAATCTAAGAAAGAAATGTAATCCATCAAAATTTTCTCTGTTGTATTATCGAAACCTAAACACAAAAACTAATTATGCAGTCACACTTTACTTCACCAAATGCTTATAGATGGTTGATTTTGTATCAACATTTTATATACATAGCACGTGTAATTCCTAATCAGTGTCTCTGCTT